>JASVER010000041.1:6415882-6448781 GCA_030449065.1 Oceanodroma leucorhoa | reverse complement strand
CTCATGGCTTGGATGGGTGTACTCTTTGCTGGGTAAAAAACTGGCTGGACGGCCGAGCCCAGAGAGTTGTGGTGAATGGAGTCAAATCCAGTTGGCGGTCGGTCACGAGCGGTGTTCCCCAGGGCTCAGTTTTGGGGCCGGTCTTGTTTAACGTCTTTATCAATGATCTGGACGAGGGGATCGAGTGCACCCTCAGTAAGTTTGCGGATGACATCAAGTTGGGCGGCAGTGTTGATCTGCCTGAGGGTAGGAAGGCTCTGCAGAGGGATCTGGACAGGCTGGATCGATGGGCCGAGGCTAATTGCATGAGGTTCAACAAGGCCAAGTGCCGGGTCCTGCACTTTGGTCACAACAACCCCAGGTAACGCTACAGACTTGGGGAAGAGTGGCTGGAAAGCTGCCCGGCAGAAAAGGACCTGGGGGTGCTGGTCGACAGCCGGCTGAACATGAGCCRGCAGTGTGCCCAGGTGGCCAAGAAGGCCAGCGGCATCCTGGCTTGTATCAGGAATAGTGTGGCCAGCAGGAGTAGGGAGATGATCGTGCCCCTGTACTCGGCACTGGTGAGACCGCACCTCAAATACTGTGTTCAGTTTAGGGCCCCTCACTACAAGRAGGACATGGAGGTGCTGGAGCGTGTCCAGAGAAGGGCAATGAAGCTGGTGAAGGGTCTGGAGAACAGGTCTTATGAGGAGCAGCTGAGGGAGCTGGAGTTGTTTAGCCTGGAGAAGAGGAGGCTGAGGGGAGACCTTATTGCTCTCTACCACTACCTGAAAGGAGGCTGTAGAGAGACGGGTGTTGGTCTCTTCTGCCAAGTAGCAAGCGATAGGACGAGAGGAAATGGCCTCAAGTTGTGCCAGGGGAGGTTTAGATTGGATATTAGGAAGAATTTCTTCACTGAAAGGGTAGTCAGGCATTGGAACAGGCTGCCCAGGGAAGTGGTGGAGTCACCATCCCTGGAGGTGTTCAAAAAAACGTGTAGATGTGGCTCTTCGGGACATGGTTTAGTGGGCATGGGTGCTGGCCTGATGGTTGGACACGATGATCTTAGAGGTCTTTTCCAACCTTAATGATTCTATGATTCAAAATCGTCATAAATATGCGATTAGGAAGAATCCTGTACTGGCAGGCAAGTGGGCTAAACAATTTAATTAATCATCTCTCTCTAYTCCTGTGTAGTTCATTATATTAACATATTCACTGATCTTCTTGCACTGAATTTTCTTTAGCTAGCATTTAATTGAAAATGTTCCAACCAGGTCTACTTTCAACCTTAACTGTTACCAAACTGCTTGGATAGGGATTGTAGAACTTCTTGGAGATTTGGAAAACATCTTGAAAAGGAACTTCTGAGTTTGGAATACTGAATTTAGAGTGCCATGCCCTCATCATCTCCCCTGCACCCCAATTCTAATTCACACTTATATCTTCAAGATTAATTAAAAATTAAAGCTAGAAAAAAGGTTGTGCAGTACTTGGGACATCTCCATTTTTAAAATGTTCTGGCATACAAGTAGGTGAAAGTGACCTCTGTAATGGTAGAATTATTGCATTTTTATCTTCCATATTTCTCTCTTTCATTTTGTGTCTCTTTTCACAGTCTATCCTAAGTTATATCACAGTCTATCCTAACGTTAGTTCGAAATGTGCAAAAGTTTATTTGAATGAATGAGAGGTCATCTACATTTTGTTACTACCAGGCTGTACTACCGGAGTCAGATTTACTAAAATGGGAAGGCAATGGCCAACGAGTAGGCAATGGCCAACGAATGTCTGGTGGGATTCACAGAAGTCTGTAACTCCAGATAGGAATTGCCAGTAGCTCCTTTACCAGAAGCCTTYATGCCTCTCTGCTGTAACCTATGCATGTAGATAAATGGACAGATAGCTGCGGTGTAACAGATATCTTTTTGATGAAAAAGCAGCTTTGCTTCAGGAGTCCCTTTGGTCCCTCTGTGCGCTAGCTGTGTGGCTATCTGGCCAGAGCTTTTAGATCGTTCATCAGGGTGTGATAGCCTAGTGATAGTTGGTTTTTGTTTGTTTTTTATTTTTCCCTGCTTTTGAAAAAATTGCTGTATTAACTTTGTTCTTTCTCCTCTTTTACTTTGAAGAGCTCTAATACGTCACTGAAGCTGCAGAGGAAACCTCGGGAAAGTGATTTTGAAACAATTAAACTGATTAGTAATGGAGCTTATGGGTGAGTAATCCATGAGTGCAACAGCTCTTTTGCATGTTATTTTTGCTTAACTTCCCATTATTTCTTATTGCAGGGATGTTTATGTGAGGGAGTTTGTTTGCACTGCTGCTTTTTTCATTCTGCTTTCCTGTTCTGTTGCTAATACTTGAAGTTCACAAGAAAAACTTTTTGGAAAGCCTGCTAGGCAATAATGAATTACTGTGTGCTGCAGTAAATTAAAATGCTGAATATTACATCACAAAGATTTTTCAGAAGTAGGTATCATGTAATGCCAAAGATGAAATCTGAATAAATCAAAACGCAGATTTAAAGCCACCTTTAAAACACTGGAAACAGCCTGTGTTTATGCAGATGTTAAACAGAATAAAACATATCTGTAGGGAGACAGATTGTTAAAAATGAGTGCTTACTTGACCTAAAAATACTGGTGCAGTAGAAACAAATTTCCTTAAGTAGGGCAGCACTGTTCTGTTGCTTCTCTGTGGACACTATTCTGTCTTCAAATTGTAACCAGTTAGCTTTTAAGGAATTACTGTTACTTGGTTAGTTTCTGGGTACTTGGAAAGTGCACAGCTTACCGCCCAGTGGTATGTGAGTCATTTGAAGATATCCTAGAAGACCAAGAGAAAATTATGTTAGCCTGGGCCTTAAATGAACACGAAATGTTTTCTGGAAGTACCATGCAGGGATTGTGTCTATCAGCAGGCAGAAGTCTGTCTTCAGTCACCTTTTCTGATCAGATACTGTCTATTTGACYCTTGATTGGCTCCTCCTCTGCACTGAAGTGTATCAAGACGGGATCTGTARGTCTGCGTAACCTGCAGGACCAGGAGGGATGTACTGGTTCAAAAAAAGAGGGGTTTCCATCTTGGGGTGAGGAGCCCATTGCCAAATGAGACCATGTCACAACCTGGCAGTGGAGAGGGCTGTGCTGCTCTACAGCACAGACCCCATTAGACTGGCTCTACTCTGTGCTTCCTCTGCTTCAGGTAGGAAGCATCAGTGACCTGATAGGGCCGAGCACTCTTTGAAGAGACCTTGGACATAAAAGAGAAAGCACCTGCAATCTAGCCACTGGAGTTTTGCATGCCATTTTAATGGCCTGAGGCTGATGGGCACAGCAATACTCTCTGATCGTATTCAATTAAAGGTAACCCTGAGCTCTGGGACAGGAGGCATTTAGTACTGCCTAGTACTGTTGATCATGACAGCTTGTGTGGAGGCTATTACTTGTGCCCAGACTTGCTTACATAGCTCAGCAAAAAGCCTGAAGGAAATAGCGTACTTTGCATTAAAGTTATGTAAATATCCAAATACAACTTCTCACTAGTCAAGTTCATTTTCTCAGAATTTCTCCCTAGGCAAACTCATTACTTACCGTATGCCAGTTTCTCCCAATTACCCTAGGACTTCAAAAGCCTTTCTTCCAGCAGTTAGCAGTAGCTTCTGCTCCCCTCCCTGGTTGCATCCCTTTCTCCTTCCCTTGGCAGATGCTTAGTCCACTCCATTCCTCCTTTCATCTCCTACCTAATTTCCTCTTTGTCTTACTGGAGGAGGATAAGAAGAACCATGTGGGGTGGGTCCCTGTTGGAGAAAAAGGTGTCTGAGTCACTAGACCTGCCCAGCTTCCCAGCAGTTTTAGGATGCTGAGGGATGGGGAGAGGAGGGAGCAGCTGCAGAAGGGCATGCTGCAACCTGCAGCGCGAGGCCGGCCGCTTAAAGTCAGAGGTTCGGTAGACATGTGGCTCTTGCTCCATAGGTGTTACAGTGAGAAGGAGCCTTGATGAGCCATTAAGAAATATAGACTGGAGACAACTGTCCATTTGAAACCAGAGACAAGTAGGGATCTGAAAAGCTGGAAAAGAAAGGATGAAAAGCCATAGCTTTCTATGAAACACCTTTTTAATGCCAATAATATGCGAAATTGGCAATATAAGTGTTGTAAAAATTGGATGAGACCCTGATAAATTTGTGAGGAAACGGAGAGCTGATAGAGGTTGAACAGCTTGGAGTGCATCCAGATTCTGCATGAATCATTATTGTCTTTAGCAAGTGTTAAAACAGGGGTAGGCTGGCGGGTTACACAGTGGTACTATTAGAAGTGGAAATTGAAAATCTCATCAGTTTAGTAGAGTGCTATCACTTCCATCCTTAAGCAAACAATAACAAAGTAGATATTGTTGGTTTGGATTTTTGTTTTAAGTGGTTACTCCTTTGAAGAAAAATCAAGAGCAAGAAAGAAAACAAAGGTGCAGCCCCTCACTAGTTAATGTAGTGGGAAAGGAACACAGTGAACTGTGAGACAATAAACTTTTAAAAGTATTTACTCATTTCTTCCAAAAGTGATTTTAGCACCCAGTCACTTTCCCCCAACTACTGTAAGTTGAGGAGGCTTGTGCTCCTAAATTCCCTAGGATATCACTTTTTCAGAACTATCTTGTGTGCTTGAAGATCTCCACTGCGGTATGTCAGATGAGTAGGTCCGTAATATCGACAGACCATTTTTTGATCTTTATTAGTGTTTTTTTCTGTTGGCACCAATATGATTGGTGGTTAATTTACTCAAAAGTTATGGTCAAGTTTAAAGGGGAACACATCACAATAACCTAAATGCTCCTTTACCCGTCTGCAAAATGGAGTGTAATAAAGGAATAATACCTGTACCATCTGTGAATACAAAGCAATACACTTCCCCATAGGCATTTATTGCCATTTATTTACAAATATAAGCAGCTGAAATAAAAGTTATTGTTGTTATGCTACAAGGATTATTTTTTTCCCTTCCATGTTTTTCCAGGCCATTAAGTTTTTGAAATAACCTAAATATTTGTGAATTCTGCCTGTACTTCACTGATTTATTCTCAAAAATATGTCAGTGGGCATATTCTGTGCTCTGACTTAYTAAAGATTCAGTATGCTATTGTAATATTTTATTTATTTTGAGGCTATAATGGAGGATTTAATTCTGAACAAATTTAAAAAAAATCATTCTGCTTGCTGTCTTTGATTTTGCTGTGGTAGTTTTGCCTTCATTAGTGAAATGGAAAGCTTTGACTGCTTGACAGGGTAATTGTTGGTCTTGGCATGCTGTAGCAGAGGTTTGTCAAATATGTTAAACTTGATGAGTTTAAATATAAACTATTGGTTTTGTGAAGGTTTGAGTAAATATCTTAGCAGTTCTCTGCTTTTAATTGATTGAGTAAACTCATTTGTAGTGCAATTAAATGATTGTATAGTATATGAGGTGTTTCAGGCTTTTGGAAATGACTAGGAATATACAAGAAGTTAAACAAGCTATGAATCRGTGAACATGTAGGATGCTGGCCAAGTCATTAATGGTTTCACAAGCTGTTTATCTGACTTTTTTCAGCCAGCCAAAACTTTTCATACTTCCCAAATTTCAAGCTTTTGCTGCGATCACAGCAACATTTTTTTCATATTCCAGCTTGCAAGAGGTAGCAGGTATTAGTAGTCCATCTCTTCAAATTGGTATCAGCCTGGTTTCCTGAACCAGCTCAACAAAATAAAGGTTACATTTGATTTCAGGGAAACGAGTGATGTTAGTTGAGTTGCTTTTCACTAATGTATAACTCTATCTGCTTAAAGCAAATACATGATACCGCTTCTGCGCCTGCCTGGAATGCTTTTACTTCTACAGAGATGTCAGTATCGATATATGTGTGACATACTGGCTAATGGTATTGCTTGATATATTTAAAAACTCTGAGGCAGTGTTGGCTTGAGCAGCTGCTGCCCCTAACCTGTGAGTACTTATTCCTGTCCCTTCTCCACTCGCTTGACAGTACTTGCTCATGTGTAGTTGCGTTGGGAATGGGACTACGGAAGTTACCTGGCTGCAGAATAACACCCTGTCAATCAGGTTAATTCATCAGCCTGGCAACCACCGCTTCAGAAGTAGAAGGGGATAGGGGGAAGTGTGGCTTTGTAGGTTCACATAAGTAGCAGCACCTCTGAATGGACTACAGGTCTAATAAGCTGTATTCCTTTCCTTCTGTTTACCCCTGTGGGTGACTGGTCTATSCAGAGTAAGAGTCTCTGATTCCTAGAAGTCCATAGCTTTAAAGAGCAGTTCAGAAAGTAGAGGCTGGCAATTTCTATGCTAGGGATTTTATATTAATCATTCATTGTGGAYTTACTCAAACTGATGAACTTTGAACTCATGCACTTCATTGCCCTCGAGTGAGCCTCCCTTCCCAGTACAGCACAGGCCAAATGCCTTATCTTTCTTCTGTAGCTAATATATGTGTGAGGATCTAATATTGGCAGCTAATGCAATCCTCTCAGTGGTAGAAAAAGGTTGTTACTATGTTGAAGGTCTTGAATTCTGTCCTTCCTGAATGTGCAGCATGTCACAAACTGGTGAGGAGCTCGGTTTCTCGGGGTTTTTTTTGCAAATACGGAACAGTTTGCCCATAGGGACAGCAGCTTCATCATTTTGCATCTGTGTTTACTAGCTGCCATAAAGATAGAAGATGTTGCTACTGCTAAGTATGGAGGTGTGGTTTTATTAGTCAAAATTTGTGACATATTGGAACTACTAGGACTACTATCAGTTGTGAGAGAAGGATCACAACCATGTTCTCTTCTTCAGATGGCCAGCTTCTCATTTGCTTCTAGGCAGAATAGGATAAGTCTGAAATATTGCTGAGAGGAGGCTGTGCGTGTTGTCCCAGGGCTCGGAAGACCCACACCGCACTGGATGCCCATGTTAAGAGTGCTGCAGTGCTTTAGGCAGCATTTCTCCCTGCCCCCAAATAAATCTGACCTGGTCATGGGCATCGCCTAGCTAGGACATGGTGCAGTGCTGCTTGTAAATTCTAATCTTAAATAACTATCCATAAACTTTACCATGTTGCCGTAACATGAATCACAGCCTCACAAGTGGCTCTTCTTCACAACATCAGACATAATTCCAGGGTGGTACACAATTTAGCAGTCTCTTCTCAGGAAATTGCTTGTGAAAATGAAACATAGCTTCTGGTGAGCAGCTGTAACTTTTAAGTAGCAAGTACAGTACCTGTGTTTCCACAAGGAGTTCAAGGTCCTTTTACAAATTAGAGAATTGGGTCAAAGCAAGCAACAGAGCTACACTAGCCTCAAGCACTGAATGTAGACTAGATTGTAAAATGGCTCTAAAATTTGAAGTTACTGAAGAGCTGTAAACTGGGCCTGAMGCCTGTAAATAGAGAAAAAACAGGAATCTTGGTTGTAAGATTGGAGGGATAAATTGCATAATATTTAAGTTGGAGCAATTCAGGAACCCAGTTAAATGTTTTAGCATTTTTTTGGTCATCTTAACACATGTGCACAGTGTTTTATATTTGTGCCTAGCTAAAGGTATTTTAGAGATACTTTTTCAAGCTGAGATTTTTGTTGGAAGTGGAATAAGGTAATGTTTGGACAATGCCAAAGTTTATGAATTTTCATATTTGTCTTGAAAAGTGAACTTTTCTTGCCATGTTAAAATACAGCATCAATAAAATTGCTGAGGCTAATTGTATGAGGTTTAACGAGGCCAAGTGCCGGGTCCTGCACTTGGGTCACAACAACCCCAGGCAACGCTACAGRCTTGGGGAAGAGTGGCTGGAAAGCTGCCCGATGGAAAAGGACCTGGGGGTGCTGGTCGACGGCCGGCTGAACATGAGCYGGCAGTGTGCCCAGGTGGCCAAGGCGGCCAACAGCATCCTGGCCTGTATCAGGAATAGTGTGGCCAGCAGGCGGAGGGAGGTGATTGTGCCCCTGTACTCGGCACTGGTGAGGCCGCACCTCGAATACTGTGTTCAGTTTTGGGCCCCTCACTACAAGAAGGACATGGAGGTGCTGGAGCGTGTCCAGAGAAGGGCAACGAAGCTGGTGAAGGATCTGGAGAACAGGTCTTATGAGGAGCGGCTGAGGGAACTGGGGTTGTTTAGCCTGGAGAAGAGGAGGCTGAGGGGAGACCTTATYGCTCTCTACCACTACCTGAAAGGAGGCTGTAGAGAGGTGAATGTTGGTCTCTTCTSCCAAGTARCAAGCGATAGGACGAGAGGAAATGGCCTCAAGTTGTGCCGGGGTAGGTTTAGATTGGATATTAGGAAGAATTTCTTCACTGAAAGGGTTGTCAAGCACTGGACCAGGCTGCCCAGGGAAGTGGTGGAGTCACCATCCCTGGAGGTGTTCAAAAAACGTGTAGATGTGGCTCTTCGGGACATGGTTTAGTGGGCATGGTGGTGTGGGGTTGACGGTTGGACTTGATGATCTTAGAGGTCCTTTCCAACCTTAATGATTCTATGATTCTAAATACAGAGCACTTGTGTGCCTGTTGAGATCCATACAGTGAAATCAGGGGATGTTTTGGAAATCTTTTATCGACATACTGTGAAAACAGAAAGGGGGAGGTAGGAAAGCAAATTCTTGATTTGAAACCATAGGAGGTTGCAACAACGCCACTGTGATTGTGGCTTTGCAGGCAGACAGCGCATACCACTGTCATTGAATGGATCGACAGGACAATTGGATGGTCTGAATGTTCTTAATATATCGCTTTTGTGTTAAAAGGAATCCTCAAATTTACAGTTGTGTTTATAAGATACTGAAAATCATGAGCAGCATTTAATGATCAAGGCCAAGAAACCAGGAGAGAGGTATTGTGCTCTTAAAAGCACATACGAAACAAAGATAAACTCTGTCTAGTGCTCCAGCTGCAGCATTCTGAAAAATAAAGAATAGAGAATAGATGTGGAAAATCCCCCCCTGTGGGGGGAAAAACAAGGTGCAAGTTCAATGCCAGGATTAGGAGAATGTAGCAAGATGACAGCTTTAAAGAGAGTGAACGGAAACTAGAAAGCCATCACAATCTATACAATAAATTGTTATACAATTACAGAAGCATACAAACCAGGGTTCAAAATTACCCAAGACAAAGTTGTTGTGTACTAGAACTCACTGTGGCTGTTCCCATCATTTTACCTCGAAGTTCGCAGTCATGTCTCAGCAGATGTGTGCTTTACTCCAAGCCTTCCATTTAGATTAAGTTGAAGCCCCACTTGCCTGCAGAAACATGGAATATTTCCTGTTTCTTTTTTTTTCTTTTTCTTTCCTTTTTTTTTTTTTAAATGTCCAGGCAATTTATACATCTTTATTTAACTGTTTCTCTTTGGGAAGATTTCATTTTCTGTTTATTATTTTATTGACATTTCAGCAAATTCTAATACACCCTTTCAAACTGGGGGAGCTGAGAACACTGGTGTCACAGGCAGTCCCGGGCGCAGTTGTTATTGTGCTTAGTTTAGTGTACTGGTAGGCTGAGGAAATGGTGTTACTGCTATGAACTGGGAGCGTCCTGGAGGAAGAAAGGTGGTCTTCTGCAGGAATAACATGCTGTTGGCTAGAGCATGGTTTTCTTTGTAAAGCATAAATGCTGTTTGCTGGGGTTACTGTGATTGGAGAATGTGAATAAGTGATGTTAGACTTTTTTGTATGTTGAAGGTCATTTAAAAGCACTTTATATAGCATAAACAAGTGTGTGCACGTGTAAACGTGAGAGAGAGAATTGTTTTGTAGTTGTCTCGTGAGTCTGGTACACTTGAACGAAACATTTTTTTTCTGAAGAATTGTAGGTAGCTGAATCCTAGTGGAATGTTACACAATTACCTGCCTGTGGCTGTAAGACTGGAGAATGCAGTTTAGAGAGCTGGGGAAACATATCTGGCATGTCCCAGATATTTACTGGACTAGATAGTCCTTAGAACTTACTGGTTCTTCATCTTTAAATACGGTAGTAATGACCCTACAGATCCATGTGATCTGCGGAGGGTATTTATGAAGATGCTGTAATAATACGCTGGGGTTAATATCTATCTTTCGAGAGTTCATCTTGGCACACTGTCCAAATTAAAGCTCTGAGAAAGATCTGCATGCTGAGTCCTCAGGCAGTCCTCAATTCATTCGTATAACTTTTTTTTTTTTTTTTTTTTTTTTTGAAGGGTTGCAGCTTCAGGCACCTGAAGGGCTCACTTTTCTACGTGCCAGGAGTGCACAAGGGGACTGAAATAGGGAAAAGAAAAGATGAAATGACAGGAGATTAAGAAGCTAAGACTGACTGTCAGGAGATAGCAACAAGAGAGAGGAAAACCAGAACGTAAGGGAAAGAAAAGCAGAGGAAGAGAGTTGTAGTGAAGGGGTGGAGAGAGAAGTGAGTATGAGGGGAGCGGTAGGAAGAGGTGCAGGAGGACAAAAAGCATGAAGCCATCAGGGAGGAGTACTGGAGCTGAATAGCTCGGTCTTTATTCCAGGTTGGGAGGGGCAGAAGGGAGTGAGATTTAGTAAGAGGCACAAAGGGTGGGGTTTGTCTTGGGTTTTGCCCAAGGTGGTTTTCCCCTACTTTCATAATGGTGTAATGTCTTTTACCTGCCCCRCGCTCAGACAAGAACAAGGGATTAATGAAAGCTTTTGGAATCAGTAAGAGAAACTATCTTGCCTAGAAAAAGTTTTCCTCCACAAAGGAAAGCAGAAACACATTGATTTTTTCGGTGTTTTTACAGTGCCTGTAACTTTGGTAGCTGTGGGAAGATCTTCATAGAAATAGTAAGGCAAAAATTGCTTTTTGTGTTTAAATAAATAATTGTATGCTGATAATTGGACCTCATGGGGACAACAAATTGAATTTAAAAACTACATAATTGAGTCCCATTTCTTTCCCCCTCTGTTTTCTCCTTTGAGATCTTTCTTTCCATAAACACTCTCTACTGTGGTAATTATATACTGGAGATGCTGCAAGCATTAAATGCTACAAAGTAGATTTCAAGCAAGGCAAACATTTTCAGGATTTGCCCCAAGGTATTTTCAGAAATGCAGCAATAATGTCCTGTGTCAGTCTTTCACGGCAGTGTGATTCCTTCTCCTGAGCCTTGAAAGAAAGAAGGCTTGTCCACGTGAGGTTTTCTTCCACTTTGCTTCCCTCACTGCCTTGACCTTACCTAACCAAGCTTACAGGAAACTATGTACCCAGTACCCCAGTGGAAATTCGGCATGTCAAGATACATCTTAATCCCGCATTACCATGCAGTTAACGCAGTGATCTTTGTTTGGGATTACCTACTGGTGACCTACCCCTGATATGGATCAGTGCTGATGTCAGGGACTGAACAAGAACAGAAGATTTTGCACCTGGCAATGAGGGAGCCACCCCATCGAGCAACTTCTGAGCAACCTTCATGAGAAACCTGTGACATGTTTTAAAATCGCCTGGACGAGAGTCTTGAGTCATAATTATCTGACAGCACACTTTCACAGAATAAACATTTGTCGGAATGATTTGGAACACCGTGCCATAGCTGGGTTTTGTGTATAATCTTTTGTTGATGGAAACGCCCAAAATCTGCCTGAGCTGAGAGCATTTGCTATATCTGTTGAGGGAGCATTTGCTGTATCTGTTGTTTGTTCTGGGGGGTGGGAGTTGTTTGGGTTTAGTTTGTGTACTAATTAGTGTTGACTGAGACTCATCCTGGTTTTGAAATGAAATGAGGTTTGTAGCTATCCTCTGATGTGAAAGGCGGGTCAACTACATTAAATTAAAAACAAATCTTTTATATAATACATACGCAGTTTTTAAAAATATATTTATTTATTTGAAAAAAAAGTATTTTAAAAATAATTTTTAATAGTTATTCAGACTTTTTTCTTTTTCTCTTTCATTTGAACTTCTTCAGTGCGGTTTATTTTGTGAGACACAAAGAAACCAGACAAAGATTTGCCATGAAGAAAATTAATAAGCAGAATCTCATCCTCCGAAACCAGATCCAACAGGCCTTTGTCGAGCGTGATATCCTGACATTTGCAGAAAATCCATTTGTTGTCAGCATGTATTGCTCCTTTGAAACAAGACGTCATTTATGCATGGTCATGGAATATGTAGAAGGTAAAATGTTTGTTCTGTTTTACAGAGGAAGAAGAGAGTTTTCTTACACCAAGAAAGAAAAATAACCTGTATGCTGCTGGCATTAGAAAGGCCCCTTGTGGGTCCTCTGTACTCTGGCAATACAGATTTAGGATCTAAATCCAACAACAAGGTGGCTTTTTTCCCAGTCATTATCTCCCAGTGAGAGCTTGTAAAACACTTGTGCTCCAGCTATAATGGGAAATAACTGCGCTTTGAATAAGTTCCTCATAGACTGTAATCATAAGCGTCCTAGCAT
This sequence comes from Oceanodroma leucorhoa, assembly GCA_030449065.1. Classification (NCBI taxonomy): domain Eukaryota; kingdom Metazoa; phylum Chordata; class Aves; order Procellariiformes; genus Oceanodroma; species Oceanodroma leucorhoa. The sequence goes on along the minus strand of JASVER010000041.1, from coordinate 6,436,391 downwards.
TCAAAGTTCATGTGGAAATGCTGTTTGCTTTTCTGGAGTTCAAATTTTCATTAGCACATGTTGGGGTATTTGTATTAGTTATTTTTACAAAGAAAGAGTAAAGAGGAAGCAGTTTGAAAAGGTGCTGATGTTGAAGGAGAACAGTGGACAGAGGCAGTGCAAGACAAGATACCCAGGCTATGGTTGTGTGGGCTTTTATTTTTGCCATCCCCCCCGCCCCCCCCCTTTTTTTTTTTAAAGCAGCAGCACAGACTTTATTGGTTTCCAGCTGAACCCTTGTACTGCTTGCTGCCAGCTTCACACTGTGTTTCCAGTACAGTAGTTGGTGGGGTTACATGTTCAATTGAATCATCTGGCTAGAAAATAAACATTTATGACTACAGTTTGTGTCTCTTTCTGCAGCATATACGGATTATACTGATACACCTCAGAATTTATTGCATCATCTGGAACATTTGTCCTGTTTCCACAGGTGGAGACTGTGCTACTTTGATGAAGAATATGGGTCCCTTACCTGTAGACATGGCAAGGATGTACTTTGCAGAGACTGTTCTGGCCTTAGAATACCTTCATAATTACGGCATTGTACACAGAGATTTGAAACCAGACAAGTACGTATATAGAATATAACCAAAAGAGGACTTTGAAATTGTTAGATAAAACATAAAAGGTGTAAACTTGCTTTGAATGTTTTTGAAATTTTTATTTTTATCGTGAATGTTATGTAGATTCACAATTTCTGCACAGTATTTGAATTTTCATTACCTGCAGTTACAGAAAATGCATTTTTTCCAAAAAAGCTCTTTAAAATTTTCTATCTTGTGATAGAAGATGGAAGAGGCTATCGGGGTAGCTAAAAAAAAATGTGCTTACTCTTCTGGCTGAAAGGGAGGGAAATGCATTTTGATCATTAAGGAACTGAAAAGATCTTTCAAAGTATGCTTGAAACACTGTTTAATACAAAGTATCATCAACTTGCAGGTATTTGCATATATGAAGAGAAGAYTGACCACATTGGGAAATCTTTCCTGTTGCCTTTTTTTTTTTTTTTTTTTCCCAATATTTCAAAATACAATATTGCTTCTATACATGTAAATAACATTACAGCAAGTAGCTGCAGTAAAAAGTATGGCTGTTGCAGCTCCATTAATCTACTTCCTGTTTCACATTAAAAAAAAAAAAAAAGAATTGGAGTCATGTCTGTTGAGTGACAATACCTTCATAGCACGATACCTCAGGCCAGTGAGTGTTAGTTACTAACTAAGTTAATACCTGAGTTTTTTTCAAATGAATGACCCAGCTTGTTACAGACAGAAAATGCTCACTTCACTTCAAAAGCGACATTTATTCTATTCTAGGTCTTTCAGATCATGACTGTTTCTTTTTCTTCAAAGCATCTAGCATTCAGCTCTCAACACTTCTGTGGTTCTATAAGATAAAAGTTTCTTTACATCTGATAATAATAGTAACAAATATAAGACTGTCAGATTTTTAACCTGTTTATTTTGTACCTGGTTAAATTACTTTTTAAGCTGTCTTTATATTTTTACGGTGCTAATGAAACATTTTCCTCCAAGTATAATAATAATAATGATAAGCACATAATGTTGAATTCTATCACAGTAACTTCACATCATTCTAATTTTCAGTTTATTGGTAACATCCATGGGTCATATAAAGCTTACAGACTTCGGCCTGTCAAAGGTGGGGCTAATGAGTTTGACTACCAATCTGTATGAGGGTCACATTGAGAAGGATGCCAGAGAATTCCTTGACAAACAAGTAAGACACAGCCTTTTTCATTTCTACATTGAGTGTTCAAATGAAGTGATGTTTTGCCAGCAGAATGTACCATAATACTGTATAAGCTGTTGTTATTTCTGTGTTAGTGTTCCAGTTGTGTATGTCAGTTACTTTTACTGAAGCCCTGCAGATTATTCTAGGCTTTTTTCTTTCCACATTAGGATCTATTAGTAAGATGAACAACCTAATTGTGTGCAAGTGAATCTGTGAGAGAGACAAATGGAAAACTGTTTTTATAAGGAATTCAGAAGTCTCAGCAGAGTACTTGTGGAGCTCATGRTGCATTGTACAACCAAGGGTGCTAAAATCCTTGCTATGGCCCATTTCCTTTTAAGCATGCCTCATTACCACTGCTCACAATCTGTTCACTGTAAAAGTTACTTAAGATAAAACCATCACAACTTTCATGTAAAGATAAGGATACGTTTAAGGTAAACAAAATACTTGCCGTGAGGGACTCCCACATACGAAATGCAAACTGTCCTTTGCATGACAGGTACGCAAATATTGATTATGATGCCTGTAAATATAGCTAGGTCATTCTAAAAACATTAGCTGTTATGCAAAATCAGCAGACTAAAACCTACTGAATTCCATTTTTCCATGTTTCCGTATTATTTTACATTTCAGGAATTTTATAAATGATGTGACATAGCTCAGTCAGACTTGTTTTACCATCATGCTTATTTTCTTTCTTTTAGGTCTGTGGTACACCTGAATACATAGCTCCTGAAGTGATACTGAGACAGGGTTATGGAAAACCAGTGGACTGGTGGGCTATGGGAATTATCCTTTATGAATTTCTTGTTGGGTGTGTGCCATTCTTTGGAGATACACCAGAAGAGCTGTTTGGACAAGTAATCAGTGGTGAGGATTATCACACAAAAAAAACAGATTTCTTAGCTTGCTGTGAAACATTTCAATTTCTGTTAATAGTAAAGATATTTACAACTTCATTGATAGGTTAGGTTTTCAAGCTAGTTTTGCTCAAAACCCCACCATTATCATAACATTGTAATACACAATTTGCTGTCAAAGCAATAAGTAAATTTGGATTAAAAGCTGAAGTTACTGTATTTTGTTGCTAAGTACAGAAAATGCAGTAATGTAGAATACAATGGTAAAGCTGCACTGTTTAAAAAAGAAAAGCAGTATTAGTAGAAAGCTATTGCTGCTATGGCACAGTGATTTCAGTCTTTGGTAAAGAAATTATACCAGAGAAGAAACGGTTAAAATAAATTTGCTTAAATGGGAAAATGCCTCATGGCACAATGAAGAAATTAACAAAGATGTAATAAAACCCTAAAACAAATGTCTCACGAATAATAAATAATGAGAAAGAGAAGGAAACAAATTCAATTCACAGATTGTTAATGATTTCATTGGTGATTGTTGTAGTGTAATGTTATTTCTGTAGCAGCTGTTCTTCTTCCATTTAAAATTCAATAACCTTTTAGATCTTAACCTGCAAGCTGACCCTAAGTATTGTTATGTGGCTTGTGGCAAAACTGAATGATAATTAAACAGAATTGTTTACTACCCTACCTGCTGTTTCCATAAATTTCCCAGATGCATAGACGTAGAGATCCTCTATTTGTACCAAAAGTTTAACAGAATGGCACCTCTGTTACTGAGTATTTCCCAGTCTGTTTTATGGTCTTCTTAAAAGGTCCAGTAGCTAAGACCAAAAAGAAAGAAAGAAAAAAAAAGAAAAACAAGCATACAAAAAGACCAACAGAAACAAAACTAACCGTGCCTCTGGTTCCTTAATCTCTTGAGAACGCAACAAATCCCCTTTTGTACTTAAGGAGACACTCTGTCATCATCTTGCTTTCCTCCATCTCTGAAGTTGACAGCCAGACTTGTTTGTAAACTGTGATTAAATGGATTTGTGAGTTGCCTCTAGTATATGACCTCTTTATGCAACATCCTAGCTGTTCATGTTTTTATAACTGTGTTGTTTTCTGATATGATATGCCGAGGTCTGAGTGGCAAGGAGAATCAACTGTTTAATTAACACAAGCAGCAAATGCTGGCTTTGTTCTGGATGCCTCATGGCTGTGATGCGTATTCATGCTTAACTTTCCAAATCAGATTTAAACTGCAGTGGAAGCTGTAGGCCGGCAAACATGGAAATAACTCATGTTTTTATTGCATTTCCAGGCACATGCGGTTTTGTCTTTATGATCTCTGACTGGGAGAAGGGGAGGGAATAGTCTAAAATTAATGACAAAATTTGCACTTTAGACTTTATTTTGCATGTGGCATTAATTTTAGATTTTGTAAAACAAATTGTCATGTGTTACAATCTAGCTGATACTTAGGTAAATAACTTTATCTGTTTGAATGTGTCCATTTATCTTCCAGAAATTATTGGTAGAAGTGTATGTTTGTGAACCTGATCTGTTCYCACTCACTCTCCAAGACCGTTGGTCATCTTAGTTTCTTGTTTTGATGTTGACTTGTCAGTTTCTTCTCTTTTATTTTAAATATCCTTACTTACTGAAATCACTGTCAATATCTGCAGGAGAACTCTTTTGTTGGACAAGCTTCCTGTGCTAAAATATATGGTCCCCTTGTATTCAACTGTAAAAGCCATGTTAAAGAACACAAACTATAGCCTAGACTTTTATTCCAGTTTCTGTGGGTGAAATCTACATTCTACTTGAAAATCTACTTTAAAATCTTGCCCCCCTCATTTTACCTCGCTTCTTCTTCATTGTAGGTTGCCTTTCCTGCCCCCAAGTTGTATGAGTACAACGTGGGAGGCCTCACTGTAAATTTAGATGCGTAAAATGATCAGGGTTGAAAATAATGCTCCAGAAACAGGTTACGTTTCTGGTATTCCCTTAACCCCTTGTCTCATGTGTGTTTATTTCAGTACCTTTCCTTATCCTCTGAAATACAAAGATTAAATTGTGTGTGGGTTCTGATGATTATTTCTCCAATGATGATCATTTTGAAGGAAAAGTCTAGATCATATAATGACAACAGAATCCTTAACAGCCTTCTGTATTTCCTGAGCTCCTAGCATTCTGTTTATCTGATGCCCAAATCCTTGTACCTCCCAAGAAACTCCTGCAGAGTTTTGTCTAAACCTGCAATATATTACATTTGTGGAGGCAGCTTCTGCTAAAAATCAGACAAAACTTGCTTTGTAAGCTGTTATAAAGTTCATGTTCATATTAAAACAATTTTCCGTTGTTTAATTTAAATGAAAGTTTGGCAGAGTTTTTATTCAGCCTTACCTGAATACTGCAGGGTTTGAGATCTTGATTGCATGATTTAGGTCCAACTTGCTAAGAAGTGCAAAAGYCTTAGTAGTATAAGAGTCTGTAGGGTGAGATGATTTTCCTCTGAAGTGTGAGACACTTGGAAAAAAGCTCCATTGGCATGTATCTCTCCAGAGCAGAGTCCAATACCTCGGCCTTTAGTCATGGGAGTAATGACTTCAGTGAGTCTACTAGCATTAGAGAAGAATTACAGATGTGAGCAGTGACTGCTGGGTCAGGTCAGCTGTGTCCATCTTAACAGCAGTTTCCATGGAACAGAACTAAAATTTAAACCATGATTTTGGAGGGGCAGGGAGAAGGGACAGCATACAAGTTGTGCTAATATTTTGTAATAGTTTYTCATGAGCCAAGTATTCCTGTGTTCTGTTGTTAAACACTGTTTTGGGTTAAAGGATACTTCCAAGGAAAACGGGAACATAACAATATGTTTATGGAGTCTGTATAGAGAGTATAAAAATCAGAAATAATTGGTATTCAACAAAGAGCAACTTGAAAACGTTGCCTTAACTCTGACTTTACTGCTAGCTCAGTATGAGAGCTTTCACACAGTTTCTGCTGAATGCTGGGATAAGACTTCAGTAATAACAAACAACTTTCTGTTTTGCTAGATGAAATCAACTGGCCTGAAAAGGATGAAGCACCACCTCCAGATGCCCAGGATCTGATTACTCTGTTGCTCAGGCAGAATCCTTTGGAAAGACTGGGAACAGGTTAGGAGGCACTATTTTAATTTGTTAGTGTGCTAAAAATAGCTTCTATATTCAGCATTGGGAGCTTTTGTTCACCTATTTGTTTCACCCAGGAAACATCTGTCAGGGCAAGTGGCATGACAACGTGCCATTATAGCAGAGGGTATTTTATAGATTCAAACCAGTAATATGAGCTTAACAAGATGATGACTGTCCTTTTTTTGGAGTTTACATGTGGTCATTCGCATTTACTCCTTGCTTAATTTGATAAATAAAACAGAAATTTCTCAAGGACCCAGTTAGCCATTGGATGGGGTTCCTTCATGAATACAGTATTAAAATAACTAAATAACATGAATACAGTATTAAATTAAATAACTAAACGTGGAAATAGAGAAAGGGAATCAACTAATGCTTCCTTCTTCGGAAGTTATCTTAGCCGGCAAATTAGTTCCTCCAGGCTTTAGGGTAGGTGATGAGTACTCAAACTAATTATTCAGAAATGACTGAGGTTGTGTTGTGAAAGGTCTTGTCATTCTCATTCAGCAAGCACTACTGCCTTGCATGAAAAAGAATAAAACCAAAAGTGTGAATGTTAAGGAAGTAAATGGATATTGGTGAGAACATAAGGTGCTAGCTTATTTCACTGTGATCATTCAGTGCTGTGCTCATCCCATTTCAAGAGAAGAACCTGGCATGTGGTATTAGGAACAGTGAGCCTGTGTAGGCTAATGAAAGCACTGTGCATTTATGTAATAGAGTTTGTTTGTTAGTTGGTGGAGCRGGATGTATTTGGGAATTTGGGTGAGAGGCAGTAATGAAGAATACTGCACAATTTTTAAAGTGTTAGTGTGTCACTAGTCACTGACTGCTGTTCCACTGGGCAAAGCACTTTGTAAACACAGGAAAAAAGGCCTCCCAATATAAAAGAGGCCAGATATAAAGGTATAGTCCTATTCATAGTGAACACTGTAGGCCATGAATATAAATACATTGGGGACGCTAAGGAAACCAAGTGGCAGGTTGAGTCAGCATGAGAGTACTTGGAAAATTGCTGGCATAACTGAGTCCAGTGGTCAGATTGTGCTGCATATTTTTAGAGCTAATATAAAAAGGAGCTTTAGGAATCAGTTCATAACTGGCCTTACCACAGCCACTCAGGGGCAACATGAGTATAACCCAGACTCCAAGTACTATTGACGTGGTCCCAAATGACAGGTCTTCCTTTGGGATATGATGACATGACTGAGATGAGTGAACTGCACGTCCCTTGCTCCCTGAGCGTCTGGGATCTGTGTGAACAGCCCTTAGACTTCACTTTAGCTGATGGTCTAGAGTTAAGTGGCATCCAGCAAAATTTGTTGTTCTCCCTTGCCCGATGTTGAGCAAGAGTGAGGGAGGTCTCATGCCCCTGTCAGCTTCTCCACTTGCTGCCTGCTTCATCTGCTGCAGAGGGCACCGCTGCCAAAGGGAAAACGAAGAGCCACAACTAGTTCCATTCCCTTGTTTTAAGTAGACTCCTTTCAGGCATTGTTGCTTCATTGCCAGGATGCTTTTTCCTGGTAACCGCAGTGTTAATTCAAGACTGTCACCCTGTGAGAGGCTAAATCAGAAGTAGATTGCAGATTCTGCCTCTTTTGCTACAGCTGGCTGAGAAAGTGGATTGGCTAGAATGAGGCTGGCTTAACTACTGTAATGGTCAGTGCCACCACATGGAGCATCTGTGCAGCTCATTTACAGGTTGATTTCTTTTGACTGTTCATGGTCTCTCAAGAGCTGGCAGTCTGATGAAGGAAATCGGGCAGCTATTTCTCTGAAGCACAGAGGGGTGTTTAGAAATCACAACAAAGGGGGTTTTTTTTAAGTGTCAGAAGCAACTCACAGAAACAGAGGCTGCAATGTGACAGGTCTGACAGAGGTACTGGAAAATAGCACGGTTTATCCCAGGCTCCACCATGCATTTTAAATGACAGACCTATCTATTTAATACGTATTAGCTAGCTGCATAACACTCCGTGAAAATCGTAGTTGTGTATTTGCTCAGGAGACCTGAGTGGCATAGTCAAGTTGAAGGAAGAGAGATAGATACTATACTTGTTTTGAAGAAGGAGAATGACAGAAAAAAGACCTCTTTGGGTTTGAAGCGTCTGATACCAATCAAGAGTTACACAATTCTGATGTAAATATCCCATTAATGTGCTCAGAGAAATGTCCACTCCTTGGCTAATGACTTACAATGAGATGTGATTTTGGTTTCCTTTGGGAAGATTTGGCTTTTATGAATTTTTCCCTGGTGCAGTCAGAAAAGCAAAGAACCCAACTAGAAATCTTGGCACCCTGACTGAGAGACCAGTCCTAGAGACTTCACACTTTTTCTATGGCTCTCTCTTGACTTAGCCTTAACATAAGGAAGTTTACATGCTCTATCAATGTGATGGGTTGACCCTGGCTGGGTGCCAGGTGCCCACCAAACTGCTCTGTCCCTCCCCCTCCTCAACCGCACAGGGGAAGAAAATATGACGAACGGCTTGTGGGTCAAGATAAGGACAGGAGATCACTCAGGAGTTACTGTCATGGGCAAAACAGACTCGATTTGGGGAAGTCAGTTTAACTTATTACCAGTTAACAATGGAGTAGGATAATGAGAAATAAGAACAAATCTAAAAACACTTTCCCCCCACCCTTTCCTTCTTCTTGGGCTCAACTTCACTCCCAATTTCTTTACCTCCTCCTCCCGAGCAGTGCAGGGGGACGGGGAATGGGGGTTGCGGTCAGTTCATTACACGTTGTCTCTGCCACTCCTTCCTCCTCACACTCTTCCCCTGCTCCAGTGTGGGATCCCTCCCACAGGAGACAGTCCTCCACGAACTTCTCCAATGTGGGTCCTTCCCACAGGCTGGAGTTCTTCATGAACTGCTCCAGCATGGGTCCYTTCCACAGGGTGCAGTCCGTCACGAACAGACTGCTCCAGCGTGGGTCCCCCACGGGGTCACAAGTCCTGCCAGCAAACCTGCTCCAGCGTGGGCTCCTCTCTCCATGGGACCACAGGTCCTGCCAGGAGCCTGCTCCGGTGTGGGCTCTCCATGGGGTGACAGCCTCCTTTGGGCATCCACCTGCTCTGGCGTGGAGTCCTCCATGGGCTGCAGGTGGATATCTGCTCCACCTTGGACCTCCATGGGCTGCCAGGGGACAGCCTGCCTCACCATGGTCTTCACCACGGGCTGCAGGGGAATCTCTGCTCTGTCACCTGGAGCCCCTCCTCCCCCTCCTCCTCCACTGACCTGGGTGTCTGCAGAGTTGTTTCTCTCACATAGTCTCACTCCTCTCTCCGGCTGCTGTCCTGCAGGTTTTTTTCCCTCTTCTTAATGCTACCAGTGTGGCTGATGCGCTCGGCCTTGGCCAGCAGTGGGTCTGTCTTGGAGCTGRCTGGCATTGTCTCTGTCGGACATGGGGGCAGCTTCTGGCAGCTTCTCACAGAAGCCACCCCCGTAGCCCTCCCCCCCCCGCAAAACCATGCCACATAAACCCAGTACAATCAAATTGGTAGTAACTCTTGCTGCTGCAGCTTACCTGTTCAGTTTTTAGAATTAGATTTATGCTTATTAATAACATCCTCCCCACCTCCCCAGGACAAAAATTCCAGTATTTCATTGTGTTCTTATAATTGTTTCTTAACTTGAAACTAGTGTAATTGTTTAGCATACATTATAACAAGTAGGCAGTAATTGATAGGAAGATAAATGATAAAGTATTTCCTATAGAATTTTGTAGAATTACTGCCATAAAACACCAAAAGGAGCTCCTGATCAGCAATGATATTTTCATTGRGCAACTGCTAAGAATCATTCTTCATTACTTTCTAACTTGTACTTACTCATCTAGTGCACCTATTTATATTTTTATGACTACTACTACTACATCTGATGCTTCTGATGTGTAGCTGACAGATAATCATTAGTATATCCAGAAAAATAGAAATGTTAAAAGGGGGAAGATGATAAAGCAATGCCACCACTGTTAAAGAAATGGCAACAACAAAACAGGGACAGGGAGGTGCTCTGACAGGTTTAGGAGATTCTAGAGGAAATGGTTAGTGGATGTTCCTGCCTACACTGGTGACTATGCCCTTCCATGATAATTTGCGGTTTTTGACCAGGGGTTTAGTTAAATTCATGTCAGAGGATTTGGTATAATTTGCTCAGTGTTTTTCTCTGGCTCCCCCAGGTGGTGCATATGAAGTAAAGCAGCATCAGTTCTTCAGGAGCCTTGACTGGAATAGTCTGCTGAGGCAGAAAGCAGAATTTATTCCACAATTGGAGTCTGAAGATGACACAAGTTATTTTGACAGTAGGTGTTTGATGGTATTATAAAAATGTGATGAATGCCTCATTTAAATAATCACTGTCTTTGTCTTTTGCTTACTGCTTTGAAAATCTCCTTTATCAGAACTACTGTCAGCTTGCAATTTCACTGGTGGTTTGACATTTCAGTAGAAATAACCTTAAGAATAAAATTATGCTTTTAGTTAATATTAAAGCTTGGTACCCATTCTTCCTGATAAATTCAAATAATTTATTTCCCTTGTCTGTAGCTCGTTCTGAGAAATACCACCATATGGAAACTGAGGAAGAAGATGATACCAATGATGAAGATTTTAATTTGGAGATAAGACAATTTTCCTCATGTTCACACAGATTTTCAAAAGTAAGTAAAAATTGCTGTAATGATAGTATGTACTATGTACATAAACATTTTGCTACTTTTATAGAGTTTGGAAATTTAAGATATGGAAGAGATGTATAGGGCATTGTTTGTTCAAGAAATGTTAACTGAAATAGAGTGAGAATGAAATTAATACCATTAAATTAAAACATGGGAAGATTCTGTAGGAAAGTATTTCTTGAATCCTTAAGAAGGTAATAGAAAATGATACAAAGAGGTTGGTATTTTCTGTAGAAAATTCATGATAGCATAAGACAAAGTTTAGGGAAACTGTTCTGTTAAATGTTAACGCATGTTCCTTATGTTGGTTTCCTTGTACATAGTTTGCATGTTGCTCCAGTTGTGTCCTGGGCATCTTGCAGGTGATGGCATAACAAAGATTACAGTACTAGCCTATAGTAGCTGTTGATTAAATAACATTAGACTGAAGGGAAAAAGCAAAGTAGTGGTTAGCATGCGATTCAGTCAAGGAGAGACGTGGATTTGAGGGAGTGGTTTGAATGCTGTGAATTGAGGGTAAAGGTGACTGTCCAAAGGGTAGTATGCTTTAGTAGTTGAGATGAGAGCTAGTTGTTGCTGGACAAGGTAGGCCAGTAGGAGCAGAGTGGACGTGCTCAGGAAATACTGTGGAAGGTAAGTTGGCAGGAAATAATGGAAGTGGAATGCCTGTTGAGCGTGCTTTTAGTCTTAACATAGCATCCAGCAGTGATTTTCAAAAGCTTTCTATTTAAAAAGTTTCTTTAACCTACTTTAGGAACTGTTCAAAGGTATTTGGAAAGTCTGTGCTTTTATCTTTGTTCGTCCTGGGTTATGCTTTAAAGAATTGGTGGATTTTATGCTGGCTGTGCAGTACCACATATGTGTTATATCTGTGATAGCATGGAAGAGCAGAGGCAGGAATCGTGGATGTAGTTATCCTCCTTCTGTGTAAACTCCTTGTTTTGACTTGGTGATATGTTTCAAATTCAGATACAGGTAAATGACTCAGTCTCTTTGGAGATAACTTGGACAAGAGGCAATGGGCACAAACTGAAACACAGGAAGTTCTGGCTGAAGACAAGGAAACACTTTTTTACTGTGAGGGTGATCGAGCACTGGCACAGGTTGTCCAGAGAGGTTGTGGAATCTCCATACTTGGAGGTCTTCAGAAGCCACCTGGACATGGTCCTGAGCAACCAGCTCTAGGTGACCCTGCTTGTGGGTTGGACAACATGACCTGCAGAGGTCCCTTCCAGCCTCATTCTGTCATTCTGTGAACTTCTGTCCTTTTGAAGGCTCTGTACCACAGTAATAGTTTGGTTTGTTAATGTCATTAGGTCATTGCATCTTTAGCTGTGCCTGTCAAGCTGTAGAATATACAGCTGACAATTTCTGTGTGTTGTTTGTCAGCTAAGCAAACAACAGACTTCCAATGATCAGAATTTATTTTTTCTAAATCCTTTAGCCAAGTAATTTATTCTTAACTTCAGAGTCAATTCAGATTAATCTTTCTGCTTTCCACACCTGACTGGTAGATACTAAGTCAATATCTTAGGGTTAGGGCTTTTTTACCGTGATTGGCTTTATGGTTGTAAGTTAATCCAAGATGAGCAATTAATGCTGTTACCTAGAGACCCCAAGGCTATGGATTTTGTTTCTACTCTCTTAGTTCACACAGTGAAATGGGAAGAAAGCTGATGAATTCGTAATGAGAAGAGACGTTATTTTTGACGCTGTATGTGAGGAGCCAAAAAAGCAAAATAGGAAAGCATTTTAAGAACACAAACTCTTGGAAATTTAAAAAGGCTCAAGAAGTTGAAGTTTGCACTCTGAAATACTGTATAAACATTTAAAGCATGTAGAGCACAACCTGAAATGTGCTTTCCTACATCTTTTTTCATCAAATATGTCAGTGATGAGTTGGGTTTTTTGTGTTTTTTTTGTCTGTAACAGGTTTTTAGTAGCATAGATCGAGTCACTCAAACACAAGGTGAAGAAAAGGAAGATGCAGGAGACAAAACAAAAAGTGTAACATTGCCTTCTGTGGAATCTTTAAGCTGGAGTTCAGAATATTCTGAAATGTAAGTAGAAGGAGGTGCTGGAAGTGGTCCATGTCCTGCTTGTCAGGTAGCAGGCCTCCTCATCTCGAATAACTGCATGAGAGTTTGCTTATTTTTAATGCAGACAACAAATATCCCCATCCATCTCCTCTGACACTGAGAGTAGCAGGCAGCGACACAGTTCTGGTTTGCTTCCAAAGTTGGCCATATCAGCCGAAGGAGAACAGGATGATTCCACCAGCTTAGTGGGACCCCGGGAGGAAGAGCAAAAGCCTGCGTTTGTGAGTGAGGAAGTAGTGCAAGACGAACCTGAGGTAACCACTCCAGCAAGTACGATCAGCAGCTCCACACTATCAGGTAATTCACAGTGAGTCTCTTGACTGATGACATTAGAAACAGTCGTGGACTTTCTTTGTTTAGCAGTAGCATTCATGGATTTAGAAGTCCTGTATTTCAGAACTGCTTTAACAAAAAGCCATCCCAAGAGGGATCTGGTTTGGGCTCAGGCTCAAGCTAATAAAATCTCATGAAAATATGTATGGGGAAGTTTCAATATTTTTGGAAATTCCAACATCTGATGTCGCCCCACTGACTCTGGAGGGCTGCTAGGCAAGTGAATAAAATGGTCACTTGACCATAGAGCCTTTGCAGGATCCTTCTGTGGAGAAAAGGAGTCTTAGATCCCTTGAGCACTTAAAGCACTAWTTTTATACCTTCCCTCACTGAAGTTGGTGATATTTTGACTCATCATCCTGGAGTCACTCCAACTGATCTGTATTGCTGTTTTCTAATACTCTATGCTGCACCATTGTGTGTTTTTAATTAAGACATCTCGATGTACGCCTTTCAGAATTGGCAGGGTTGTCTTTGACTTGTGGAAGTCACTTTTGTCATTAGGAATCTAGGAGGGAGTGTTGTAAACCATTCCCTACTTAAATAAGTTATTTCCTTTATGCATTCCTCTCCTGGCTCAAGTATTTGCATGCATTTCAGTAGGATCCAGGGCCCTAGTACCTTGCTGGTTTTGTACTTTCAGAGGAGAGTTTTGTATAACTGTTGGAAGACCTGATACTTAACACAGATCTGGGCCTATATCAGTCTCGTGATTATACATATATAGGTTCCAGTTACGTTCTGTACACATTTACCTGTCTTCAGCTTATTTCTCTTCTGTACCTCACTGAGTTTTCTCAAGATACCACTTTTATTCCCATACGCCTAATTTCCCTTGTAGTCTGCATTTTCCTCCCCCTTCCTCCTCTCCATTTCTGGGAAAATAAATTTCCTCAGGCTCATCCAGCTGTACAACCATTTCCATCTCCTTCCCTTGTCTAAAACCTTGACTGTGTGGTATCCCAAGTCTTTCTCACTCCCCCCAGCCTTGTGTTACAGTGTTGGCATTAGCACAGTAACCTGCCTGTTGTTATTATCACAGTGATAACTCAAAGCATCTGATCCTGCTCTGTCACTTACCAATTACACTTAAGAGTAATTTCATTTTTCTGTGGTCCATTAGCAACAGGATATTCAGTGACCTTAAAGAAATACTAGGAATTACTGCTAAGTCTTTAAACAAGTGACGTACCCTCGGTGCGTATTTTATGAGGTCATACAACTTTCCTGTGACATCTTTGAATTTTTGAAGAAATCCCATGCAGGTTGTTCGCTTGACACAAGGCCTTTATGAGCTTTTTTCATTGTTTGAAACATTGTTGTCCTTCCTCCATTCAGTATTGTGGAAGTTCATTACCTATGATAGACTAATACCAATGTGGTTGTAATGCTGAGTTTAGTGGTGCCAGGTATCTTTCTCCTGTGTAGTAGAAAACCACCCGAAGAATAAAAGCAAAAGATAATAATTAAAAATAAAATTGTACTTAGTGTCCTAATGATTTTGGAAAAGCTGTTAAGCTGATAGCAACTTATGTAGGATTGGAGCCTTTCATTTACTTTAGGAGGAGTTCGCATGAAAAATAAATTATGATTAAGTTCTTTAAGGTGAGTGCTGCATATTGAGATAGCAGACTTGCTTCAGCTTTCGTCTCTTACCTTACTTAGTGACTACAGAAAACGGTTGCTTCAATTCATTCTCTTAACGTTTATGCATTCTGTAAGTCTGGAAGAACTACTCATATTTCTGTAAAGTTGTTTTATGAACTTGTTAACGGAAAGGAAAATTCCTATCTCACAATTGTACCGTTTCCCCTCCCTCACCCCCAGTTTTCCCTCAATGTGTTTATCCCTTCTTCTTTGTACAGTTGGCAGTTTTTCAGAGCACTTAGATCAGATAAATGGAAGAAGTGAGAGTGTGGACAGTACAGAAAACTCACCAAAGCCACCCAGTGAAGTTGCATCTCACATGGCTCGTCAGCGATTAGAAAGCACAGAGAAAAAGAAGATCTCCGGAAAAGTCACAAAGTCCCTTTCTGCAAGTGCTTTGTCCCTCATGATCCCAGGAGGTAGAGATAAATCTTTTTGTTTGAAATATTATGATTTATGCATAGTTGATGGTTTATGTCATAAATGCAAGATTTTTGAGAGTCCAGAATGGATTCTGTGTCACACTTTTTTGTTTCTCATTGTGCATGTGTGTTACTAGATGGTGCAATCTTGTCAGTGAGTTACAGTGGTCACGTTACAGCTGAGGGACCTTTTCTGACAGGCAAAAATGTGGCTTATTGGTGACTACWTGGTGTTTGACCATGTGCATGCACAGCAGGATGCAGGCTTCAGTCCTTGGCCCATCCTACAGTAGGGCGTGTTGCCTAAGTTTAAGTAGCTCACTATGTACAGCTCCAAGAATAGCCGTTTGTTACAGCAGCACGTTCAGCCTAATTCTCTCCCATCTCCCATAAGGAAAGGTGATAAGCCTCAGAGAAGTGTCACAAAAGTAGAAATAGTATGTAGGCTCCTGTTTGTACTACACTGGCTTACATGGAGTGCTCAAAATTTGAAGCCAGAAATATTGCTATAAGTAAGTGGAAGTATAACAGTAGTATTGTTTCCAGATGAAGGATTGGTGCTTTGCTTTTTAATGGTGCAGAATCAAAGTCCAAATTTCCCAAACTTTGAGGGATTTTTTTCCAAAAGTGGGATTACGTCTCAACTTTGCACACTGGCCATATGCTGCTTTTAGACCTTAGGTGTAATTTTTAAGTATCAGCTGGTCTGATAACATAACCCTGCACTTGCCYCATATGTTTAAAGGTGGCTTTGACAGTAACTTCAGCAGGCTGCTTTGAGTCCTCAGGCTAGTGGAGAATTGTACAGTTTTGAAGAGTTGGTTCTGACTCTCCTCTTAGACTTCAGCTGTCTTTGGGTTGTAACACGCATGTGCCCTATGTGCTCCTTAATACCTTGGTGAGCAAACGCTGTGCTATTGTGCATGTGTTTTGGAGACTTTGGAGAGGTGAAAGGCCCATCTGATCCCTGTTACTGCAGGAATTTCTGATTCACCTCATGTTTTCTACCCTTCTTCACCACACAGTTTAAAGAACAGCATAGGTTTCCTATGCAGTACCTGTAATTCCAGCAGCTAACCATGAAGATTTTTTAATGAGATAAGTCAAGAGGAAAATGTTGAGTCTCAGTTAAAGAGGAGTATTTTGCCCCTACTTGAATGAGGACACCTAGGTGACAATGAAAAGGATACTTAGCATTTCTGTGATGCTGTCCAGATGTGAATGATCATTCTCACAAATGCATGAGAGATGAAGATGACTTTATTTTTACAATGAGAAAGGTAGTGACCGTGTGCTCGGCCTGTTCAGGGCAGCGTTGACACTGAAAACTGCAAGTGGCTTGCAAACACTCTGGGCTTGTTCCTTGTGTAGACTCTTTCTTCCAAATAATATTTCTCTCCCAAATGTCATAGATGTTTTTTTTGTATACCCCTGTAACAGTTAGCACCATGGTTATTTTTTCTGCTTGTAGAGGTCTTGTAGTGCATTCTAATTATTGAGATTAGCTATTACAGGAGCATATGTACACAGGGCTAATTACACAGCCAAGTAACACTCGAGTTATGCATCAGTTTGTATTCTAGTAGTTCTTTCACAGCTGTCGAGTAAGAATCACTAAGTTCAGAGATTACTGTGCTCATTAAACTATGGTTTTCTTTCAGTTTAATCTCAGCATCATTCTATAAAATCCAAACTTAGCTTTGACTACACCTAAAAATGTTGTMATTATATCTATATCAAGCAAAAAATCTTATGTCCAAAAAACCTACCTTATTCATGTTTATCCATAAAATAAACTACAGCAACAGATAGTCAGTGTACCTGACCTGAGTCATGTAACTGAGAGTCATGTGTCCACATGCAGCAGAAAGCAGAGCGTGGGGGATCTGGGTGTGTTTCAGAGCCAGAGGGTGACAATGACGGCCCCCTCGGGGCTTGGCTGTTCTGTGGGATTACAGCATTAACCCAGTGATACCGATCTCTGGGAGCCTCTGGCAGCTCAAATCCAGGGAGTAGCGCCTCTGCTGTCAAAGCATATATGCCCTTGCATGACATGGCTTGGCACGGACACCAAACCTGGAATCTTTCTGGGCTGCATTCCTCTGCAGAACTGTCACTCTCTTACAGTCACCAAAGTGTGTTTTATGCTCCTGCAATTGTGTTTACATTTGCCCAAGCATGAGCACATAGTGCTTTCAAAACAAGGAAATAAAACAAAGCTGTAAGTGATAGTGTTGTTGCAAGAAATTCTTGTGGTCTTACATGATGTAGCAGAATGTAGAAATGAAAGTTTGGTACAAACATTGAGTTACTGTCCTATGTACCAACTAGATATTGTGGTTTAATTACAATAGTCTTTACCTGTATCTATATGTAACTGAAACCAGAAAACCAACTAGCGCTTTGTTTAGCACTGCTGGATGATTTGGGGGATGGTTTTGGGTGCAGTGACGGTGGCAGTTTAAAAGCCAGTGTACCGCCATTTCAGCGAAGCCACCGAGGCGAAGGGCTCCGGAGCAGAGGATCACGTCGGGGGACCCTTCCTAAAGCGGCAAAAGCGCGAAAGCAAACACGCAGGGAGAGAGAGGGAGCCCCAGCCCCCATTCCCTCTCCCTCCCCCCCCTCCCAGAGCTGGAGGAGTGAGCTCCTGAGGAGCGGCAGCTCTGGCTCAGCGTGGGTGGCGACAAGGGTGACAGCGGCTAAACCCCCTCACACATAAGAGCAGCCCCAGGGAGTGCAAGCGACCAGGAGCGCAGCGGGCAGGGCGGGCAAACAGGGCGTGGGGTGTCAGAGCGGCGTGGCGCCCCATTTTGCAGGGCAGCTTGCGCGGGCAGGGTGTGCCAGGCAGGCGTGCGGGCAGGACGCAGTCCCCCTCCCGGCTCTAGAGGCTGACTTAACTAGTGGTCATCGCCTTCCCAGAAGAGGGCCTAGCGACGGTTTTCACACGTCCGAAAGCCATCGCCAGGAGGAGTGTGGTGGCTGGGTTGCCACAGAAGCTGGCTCCCACAGAAGCATGCAGCCATCCGGGGCTCTGGCTGCAGGGAGTGCCTGAGCCTGTCACTGGAGGGCAGCGGAGACAGCACCTGTGCACGGTGTGACCAGGGGGATGGTCTGCTCAGCCTGGTGGCAGAGCTGGAGGAGGGAGTGGAAAGGTTAAGGAGCATCAGAGAGTGTGAGAGGGAGATAGACTGGTGGAGCCACACGCTGCCATCCCTGAGGCAAAGGCAGCAGGTGGAGGCTCCCCAAGAAGCAAAGGCTCCCCTTCCCTCTTTCTACCAGGCAGAAGGAGGGGTCCTAAGAGATGGGGGGAATGGAAACGGGTCCCTGCTCAGGGTGCCAGGCGAATCCCCTCCTGGCCTCCCTCACCTTCCCGGTTGCCCTTACACAACAGGTACGGGGCTCTGGAACTTGAGGGCCAGGCAAATGAAGATGTAGATGAAGGTCCATCCAGGGGTTACCKAGGGTGAGTCCGTCAGCCCCACRCRTTATGACTGCYTCTGTTAAGAAAAAAAGGAGGGTAACTGTYGTAGGCRATTCCCTTCTGAGGGGAACAGAGGGCCCAGTCTGCTGACTGGACCCATCTCACAGGTAAGTCTGCTCCTCCCTGAGGCCCGCGTTAGAGACGTTACTAGGAAACTCCCTGCTCTGGTACGGCCCTCTGACTATCGCCCGCTGTTGGTTATGCAGGTTGGCAGTGATGAGGTTGCGGAGAGAAGTCCCAAAGTGATCAAAAGGGACTTCAGGGCACTGGGGCAACTGGTTGCAGGATCAGGAGCACAGGTAGTGTTCTCCTCAATCCCATCAGTGACAGGGAAGAATCCTGAAAGGAACAGGAAAACACAGCTGATTAACACGTGGCTCAGAGGCTGGTGCCATCGGTGGAATTTTGGCTTTTTTGGTCATGGGGAGGTTTACACGGCACCGGGCCTGCTGGCGACAGATGGAGTTCAGCTGTCTCAAAGGGGGAAAGTGATTCTCACCCATGAGTTGGTGGGGCTGATCGGGAGGGCTTTAAACTAGGTACGAAGGGGGAAGGGGATAAAACTAGGCTCGCTAGAGATGAGCCTAGGGGTGGCATGCATGCCAATGTTGGGGGTGAGATCGATAGCCCAGCTCAAGTGTGTCTACGCCAATGCACGTAGCATGGGCAGCAAACAGGAGGAGCTGGAAGCCATTGTGCGGCAGGACAGCTATGACTTAGTTGCCATCACAGAAATGTGGTGGGATGGCTCTCAGGACTGGAATGCTGTGATGGATGGCTATACGCTCTTCAGAAGGGATAGGCAAGGAAGGAGAGGCGGTGGGGTGGCTCTGTATGTCAGGGAGTGTTTCAATTGCACGGAGCTCAAAGATTGTGATGATCAGGTCGAGTGGTTATGGGTAAGGATGAGGAGGAAAGCCAAAAACAAGGCAGATATCCTGCTGTGAGTCTGTTATAGACCACCCAACCAGGATGAAGAGGCAGACGAAGCATTCTACAAGCGGCTAGCAGAAGTCTCACAGTCACTAACCTTTGTCCTCGTGGGGGACTTCAACTTACCAGACATCTGCTGGAAATACAACACAGCAGAGAGGAAACAGTCGAGAAGGTTCCTGGAGAGTGTGGAAGATAACTTCCTGACGCAGCTGGTGAGTGAGCCTACCAGGGGAGGTGCCTCACTTGACCTGCTCTTTACCAACAGAGAAGGACTGGTGGGAGATGTGGTGGTTGGAGGCCGTTTTGGGCTTAGCGACTGTGAAATGAGAGAATTCTCAGTTCTTGGTGAAGTAAGGAAAGGGATCAGCAAAACCACTACAATGGACTTCCGGAGGGCAGATTTTGGCCTGTTCAGGACGCTKGTTGAAAGAGACTGCCTTGGGAGACAGTCCTGAAGGGCAGAGGGCTCCAGGAAGGCTGGACGTTCTTCAAGGAGGAAGTCTTAAAGGCGCAGGAGCAGGCTGTCMCCATGTGCTGTAAGAAGAGCTGGCGGGGAAGACGACCGGCCTGGCTGAACAGGGAGCTTTTSCTGGGACTCAGGGAAAAAAGGAGAGTCTACCACTGTTGGAAGAAGGGGCAGGCAGCTCAGTAAGAGTACAGGGATCTTATTAGATCATGCAGRGAGAAAATTAGAACGGCAAAAGCCCAGCTAGAACTCAATCTGGCCAATGTCATAAGAGACAACAAAAAATGTCTTTGCAAATATATTAATGACAAAAAGAGAGCCAAGGAGAATCTCCATCCTTTATTAGATGCCGGGGGGAATATTGCCACCAAGGATGAGGAGAAGGCTGAGGTACTTAATGCCGTCTTTGCCTCAGTCTTTAATAGTCAGACCGGTGATCCTCAGAGTATTCACCCCCCTGAGTTGGAAGACAGGGACGGGGAGCAGAATACGCCCCCCATAATCCAAGAGGAAGAGGTTAACGACCTGCTACACCAGCTGGACACACACAAGTCTATGGGGCCGGATGGGATCCAACTGAGAGTACTGAGGGAGTTGGCGGAGGAGCTTGCCAAGCCA
>JASVER010000041.1:6385784-6414617 GCA_030449065.1 Oceanodroma leucorhoa | reverse complement strand
GTGGTCAAGCATTGGAACAGGCTGCCCAGGGAAGTGGTGGAATTACCATCCCTGGAGGCGTTCAAAAAACGTGTAGTCATGGCACTTTGGGACATGGTTTAGTGGGCATGGTGGTGTTGGGTCGACAGTTGGACTTGATGATCTTAGAGGTCTTTTCCAACCTTAATGATTCTATGATTCTGTAATCACAGTAACATCTGCTACCAAACTCTGATTTTCTTTTCATGAGCGTTTGTTAGGAAGAGGCTGAGAATTAGTGTTTCAAAGTTAGCAATGAGTGTGTTTCCTAGCTAAAAGGAAAAAGCAGTCTACATCTAAGGAGGTAACTCTTGCATTAAAAAATACAGTTTATGCTAYAGGGAAAGAAATTTAATTCTAGCATCTGGTTGTTGGTTAAACTTCTTGTTCACTAAGATACACACCGATTGAGGAGAGAGTTTATGCAAAGACAATGATATATTTTAACACAAAGATGTCATAAAACTAAGCAAATTCCCTGTTCTATGTCTATTTTTGTGTGCTCAGAATGTACTCTAATAGGCAGATTTTTTCTTCTAGATGTGTTTGGTGTTTCTCCTTTGGGAAGCCCTATGTCTCCTCATTCCCTGTCATCTGATCCTTCATCCTCCCGAGATTCATCTCCTAGCCGTGATTCATCAATTGCTACTGCAAGTCCTCATCAACCGATAGTAATTCACAGTTCAGGAAAAAAGTATGGCTTCACCATCCGAGCAATCAGGGTCTATGTGGGTGACAGCGATATCTACACTGTGCACCATATTGTTTGGGTAAGATAATACGTTTTTTTCTTATATACGGCCACAGAAAACTGTAATGATATATTTGCTTTTTATTTTTGTACCTATGGTAGCTTTTTGTTGACAGTTACTGTGTAAATTGTGGTGGTGTGCGAAACAATTTTCTTAGAATTAAATTCGTGCCTGTATAGAAAACCAATGTTGGCTGTAGGAACGACACAAGCCACCTTTGGCAGAAGTGGTACCTACATATGATGTTGACCTGCACGGGTCACTTTCACTTTTGGCAAGTTTGGCAATTGTGAACAGCCATGTCTAAATTCAGAGGACTGTGGCTCAGAAAACCAAAGGGTTGGTGAACCCCTCTTTGATTGAGGGCAGGATCTGCAAAACGAGGAGATTGTAAACAGAAATTGTTGGAATACACATGGAGTTTATAAGCTGTGTCAATTAAGGGATTCATGAAAGTCAGCAGTATTTTACTAGATACAAGTAGGCTGATTTCAAGCACTGACTTTCTTTTGTGTAGAAATGTGCAAATCATTCCAAATTGTGTACACCTTTGAGGATTCCATGGCACAGGAAAAAGACTATCTTGAATCTCATGTATTTTCCATCCTCTGTTCACTACTGATTTGAACGAAGTGGGAGACAGGCTAAAGGAAAAGCAGTTCTTGCATTTCATTGGTTATCAACCTCCTGAACTGTAAAATAAATATATAACTATGCAAATATATAGATATATATTTATTTTATAACTGAGGTTGATAACAAATTCTGTATATCTCTTTTATCTATTGCACATACATAAATATTGTGTGTGTGTATATAAACTATTTCAACTACCTTAAAATAATTTTGAAAAATTGATTACAAATATATCAAAAGCTTTGAATATGTGTTGTAGGTTTTAAATACGTATTGTAGGTTTTGAAGTAGGAATGCTTACTGATGTAGCTAGGATGCTACTAAATACTACTGTCTATTACTCATTTTTCATTCATGTTGTTTATCTCTCAGAGGTAATTAATCCATCAAGAACATTGAATCTGGAGAATGGGGTACATTTGATAATGGAATAAATAAAAAAATTCGCTTTCTTGCCACTGGTGTAGCGTCACATCAGTGAAAGGAAGGGAAGAAAATGGTACCTTGCAGTAACAGTGAAACCTTGGCTTTTTTTCAAAATACTGCAGATTTGTTGGGATTTTTTTTAGCTTTGTAAGCACTGTAGGCTTCAGTAGTGGCTGCATTACTTAAAATTCTTCAAAGGCTCCTTTTAAAATATAATAAATTGTTTAAGCCACTTTCAAAATAATTTGCAATTCAGTTTGTTGTGGTCCTTCGTCACCTTTCTGCTGCACTGTTCCCTCTAATGGGCAGTCTGGTGAATTTGAACCAAATGAAAACAATCCTTAACTATTTGGTGGAGCTAATTTTTATTATGGTTAGGGTACTGCATGTGACCACTGCCTTAATTACATCAATATTTCTGAGTGTTAGATGCTAAAAATCTTCATTCAGTTCTGAAATTTTGCCATGGGGAGTGATTCACCCCTTCTTTATCATGCATGAAAACTGCCCTGCTGTACAGAGCTTACTTAATACTAGTGGCATCGAGCAGTGTTTCAGTAAGCTTTGAAACCCTTCCAGGTAAGGATAAAGTTTGAGTAGGTAGTTGATGGTGAAGTGGCTGGTCTGATTTTTCTTCTTCCCTTACATAATTTAGTATCTGTAAGTTCTCTTCATTGCTAACTGGTTTTAAAGAAAGTGTTCATTAAACTAAGCCTACTCTTGAAAGTATGAAGGTTAAACAGGAGTCCATTTTGTGTATATTCTCTTCATCTCTGATTTCCAGAATGTGGAAGAAGGAGGTGCGGCTTACCAAGCGGGTTTAAAAGCTGGAGATCTGATTACTCATATCAACGGAGAGCCAGTGCACGGTCTTGTTCATACGGAAGTCATTGAGTTGTTGTTAAAGGTAACTCTTGGACAACTGGGATACAAAAACACTTGCTGTTTTCACCAAGGATTGAGGTGTAATGTTTGTCTCCTTCAGAGATTAGTTATCAGATTTTGTGGTTGTTCAAGTACAAACTCTAAGCTACTATTGCACAGATCTGGAGGAAGGTCAGTGACTTCATATATTCTGCTATGATTTTAGTTTTCTCTGCAATAAACTGGCACTGCTGCTGAGATAGTTGAAGTACATTCGAAGCACTGACACAAAGAGATGTCTCTGTCTCTCAAAAAATTTGGCGTTTTTAAGTACTTTCATGAATTCCCCCATCTTCATCAGGTAATTCAAGCTTTTGATGATGATGCTATTTCTCATTTTCTCCTTTTAAAGTGAAATCAATGAGGAAAAGTGGAAACAAAGAATGTGAAATACTTTCTTGCCTACTGCACAGGAACTTGTCTTTCATAATTTTAAGGCCCAAAAGGTTTTTGTCTCATGTATAGCCAGGCATGTCCCACAGAGCTTCTTTGCTTAATGAAGTTCTGATCCTGCAGTTGGACTTTTATGAATAATCTACCACATTTTTCTCTGGTGGAGTTTTCCAAGGTCTATCCTATTAGAAAATTACAGTTTTTCCTAAAAAACAAACAAAACCCAACTTTTTTTAATTAATGATAGTGTCGTAGCTTTTCGCTATAGCTCATCATATTGCAGTTTTTATTTAAGCTTTTCAGCACAGACTAATGTAGATGAGAATTATTTTAGACAGCTGTATCTTTACTTCCTATGTTATTAACAATTTATGGTGTTACATGCAGAGCTTTGCCTGTCAAAGGGAGTAGTCAGTTATAAAAGAAGATTGGAAAGCAGTGAAGTAGTGGAGAATATAAAGAGCCAAGGAAAGATGCAAAATACACATTTTCTTAAGTCTTTATTTTCCTTCTCTGAAACCAGGAAGAACTTCCAAGTTTTCCAGTTTTGCAAGAAATGTATAAGAGAAAATTCTGTGATTTTAGGCAGTTGGGTCTGCAGTTGTTTTCTGTGTCAGATACAGAGAAAGAGAAACATGACAACCCTGCACACTACTTACAATAGTAAAATCAAAATGAGAGATTATTGTTTATTCAAATGTGCTGTACCATGAATGAATTTGGGCTATTGGAATTCCTTTGAAAAGAAGTTCACTGTAGTGGTGTACAGTGCTGGGCAGGAGGTATGGATTTTTAAAATTTAATATAGATATTTCCAGTTGGTTTTATTTATTGAGTCATCTGTTCATGCAAACGGTCCTAAAAAGCTTAACTTAATTATATTTGTTACCTGTTTTGAACAAGATAAAAGGATTGTTTGGGATTGATAGTTAAGATTAAGTTTTCTCCTCCATTTCATCATTGTAACAGTCGTTATCCTGAGAGACGAATGGCTAGTGGATGGACCACTGCGCAGTGACAGCTGTTATTTGTGGGGAAAATAGGATGTTTCTGTAGAAGCTTTCATCTTGAAAATTGTAGACTTGGTCAGTCCTTGGTCTCCTCCTGTCCAGCTACAACAATTGGAATTTCTCCTTGTCCCGAAGCTGGAAAGGAGGAAGTTCAAGAAATTTGGCAGAATTTGAGAATTTTCCAATCATTGTTTATCTGTCATAACTTAGCCTGGCAACATCTGCATAGGGCTCCCTACACTGCCAGCTCTTACTCTCATGCTGGAGTTCTGTCTCGTTGCATTCACTTTTGTGGTGTAACTTCAATTTAAGGCAAAGTCATCTTCTGTAACTCACACCTAAAGGTTCCTCCTCCATTTTGGCAGAGTGGTAACAAAGTCTCGGTAACGACAACTCCTTTTGAAAACACTTCCATCAAGACAGGACCTGCCAGGCGAAACAGCTACAGGAGCCGAATGGTCAGGCGCAGTAAGAAAACCAAGAAGAAAGAGAGTTTAGAAAGGTGAGTAATCCTTTTGTTTCATGGCAAATATGTTTCCTTGTGTGTGTGTATGCATAACAGTTAATTTAAAATATGAAGTTAATATTTTGAGTTAATATTTTTCTCTCTTGTCTTCTACATCTTTTTACCTTCTTCTGTGAGATCCTATGGCTGTAACACATTCTTCCAATCTTGTTTTGCCTAAACTAGATATGTTAAAATAACCCCTAAAAATTTTGCATGGCACACACATAGATAATGGGGAAGAAAGTGAATAAATGAGGTTGCATCTGAGAATCATAGAATCATTAAGGTTGGAAAAGACCTTTAAGATCATCGAGTCGAACCGTCAGCCCAGCACCACCATGCCCACTAAACTATATTCCGAAGCGCCACATCCACACKTTTTTTGCTAACTTTGAAAGACTAAATTCTCAGCCTCTTCCTAACAAACGCTCATGAAAAAAAAATCAGAATTTGGTAGCAGATGTTACTGTGATTACAGAATCATAGAATCATTAAGGTTGGAAAAGACCTCTAAGATCATCAAGTCCAACTGTCGACCCAACACCACCATGCCCACTAAACCATGTCCCAAAGTGCCATGACTACACGTTTTTTGAACGCCTCCAGGG
Source organism: Oceanodroma leucorhoa (assembly GCA_030449065.1). NCBI lineage: Eukaryota > Metazoa > Chordata > Aves > Procellariiformes > Oceanodroma > Oceanodroma leucorhoa. The sequence continues at coordinate 6,409,342 of JASVER010000041.1, read as the reverse complement.
ATGGTAATTCCACCACTTCCCTGGGCAGCCTGTTCCAATGCTTGACCACACTTTCGGTGAAGAAATTCTTCCTAATATCCAATCTAAACCTCCCCTGGCACAACTTGAGGCCATTTCCTCTCGTCCTATCGCTTGCTACTTGGCAGAAGAGACCAACACCCGTCTCTCTACAGCCTCCTTTCAGGTAGTGGTAGAGAGCAATAAGGTCTCCCCTCAGCCTCCTCTTCTCCAGACTAAACAACCCCAGCTCCCTCAGCTGCTCCTCATAAGACTTGTGCTCCAGAGCCTTCACCAGCTTCGTTGCCCTTCTCTGGACACGCTCCAGCACCTCCATGTCCTTCCTGTAGTGAGGGGCCCAAAACTGAACACAGTATTCGAGGTGCAGCCTCACCAGTGCCGAGTACAGGGGCACGATCACCTCCCTACTCCTGCTGGTGACACTATTCCTGATACAGGCCAGGATGGCTGTTGGCCTTCTTGGCCAGCTGGGCACACTGCTGGCTCATGTTCAGCCGGCTGTCGACCASCACCCCYAGGTCCTTTTCTGCCGGGCAGCTTTCCAGCCACTCTTCCCCAAGCCTGTAGCGTTGCCTGGGGTTGTTGTGACCCAAGTGCAAGATCCGGCACTTGGCCTTGTTGAACCTCATGCAATTGGCCTTGGCCCATCTATCCATCCTATCCAGATCCCTCTGCAGAGCCTTCCTACCCTCAGGCAGATAAACACTGCCGCCCAACTTGGTGTCATCTGCAAACTTACTGAGGGTGCACTCGATCCCCTCATCCAGATCATTGATAAAGATATTAAACAAGACCGGCCCCAAAAGTGAGCCCTGGGGAACACTGCGCRTGACCGGCCACCAACTGGATTTAATTTCATTCACCACAACTCTCTGGGCTCGGCCGTCCAGCCAGTTTTTTACCCAGCGAAGAGTACACCCATCCAAGCCATGAGCCGCCAGCTTCTCCAGGAGGATGCTGTGGGAGACAGTGTCAAGGGCCTTACTAAAGTCCAGGCAGACCACATCCACAGCCTTCCCCTCATCCACTAGGCGGGTCACCCGGTCGTAGAAGGAGATCAGGTTGGTCAAGCAGGACCTCCCTTTCATGAACCCATGATGGCTGGGTCCGATCCCTCGTTGCCCTGCACCTGCCTCGTGAGCGCCCTCAAGATAAACTGCTCCATAATCTTCCCCGGCACCGAGGTCAGGCTGACAGGCCTGTAGTTCCCCGGATCCTCCTTCCGGCCCTTCTTGTAGATGGGCGTCACATTGGCAAGCCTCCAGTCRTCCGGGACCTCCCCCGTTAACCAGGACCGGTGATAAATGATGGAGAGTGGCTTGGCAAGCTCCTCCGCCAACTCCCTCAGTACTCTCAGTTGGATCCCATCCGGCCCCATAGACTTGTGTGTGTCCAGCTGGTGTAGCAGGTCGTTAACCTCTTCCTCTTGGATTATGGGGGGCGTATTCTGCTCCCCGTCCCTGTCTTCCAACTCAGGGGGGTGAATACTCTGAGGATCACCGGTCTGACTATTAAAGACTGAGGCAAAGACGGCATTAAGTACCTCAGCCTTTTCCTCATCCTTGGTGGCAATATTCCCCCCGGTATCTAATAAAGGATGGAGATTCTCCTTGGCTCTCTTTTTGTTGTTAACATATTTGTAAAAACACTTTTTGTTGACCCTGGGTGACATTGGCCAGATTGATTTCCAGCTGGGCTTTTGCCATTCTAATTTCCTCTCTACACGACCTAACAAGATCCCTGTACTCTTCCTGAGTCGCCCGCCCTTCTTCCAACAGTGGTAGACTCTCCTTTTTTCCCTGAGTCCCAGGAAAAGCTCCCTGTTCAGCCAGGCCGGTCGTCTTCCCCACCAGCTCTTCTTACGGCACATGGGGACAGCCTGCTCCTGCGCCTTTAAGACTTCCTCCTTGAAGAACGTCCAGCCTTCCTGGGCCCCTTTGCCCTTCAGGACTGCCTCCCAAGGGACTCTTTCAACTAGCGTCCTGAACAGGCCAAAGTCTGCCCTCTGGAAGTCCATGGTAGCGGTCTTGCTCCCCCTCTCCTTACTTCCCCRAGAATYGARAATTCTATCATGTCATGGTCGCTGAGCCCCAGACTGCTTCAGACCACCACATCTCCCACCAGTCCTTCTCTGTTGGTAAACAGCAGGTCGAACGAGGCACCCTCCCCTGGTAAACTCGCTTACCAGCTGCTTCAGGAAGCTGTTTTCCACACACTCCAGGAACCTCCTCAACTGTTTCATCTCTGCCGTGTTGTATTTCCAGCAGATGTCGGGCAAGTTGAAGTCGCCCACGAGGACAAGGGCTAGCGATCGCGAGGCTTCTGCCAACTGCTTGTAGAACGCTTCATCAACCTCTTCATCCTGGCTGGGTGGTCTATAAGAGACTCCCAGCAGGATATCTGCCTTGCTGGCCTTTCCCCTCATCCTAACCCATAAGCACTCAACCCGATCATCACAAACATTGAGCTCCGTGCAGTCGAAACACTCCCTGACATACAGAGCCACCCCACCACCTCTCCTTCCTCGTCTGTCCCTTCTGAAGAGCATATAGCCATCCATCACAGCATTCCAGTCCTGAGAGTCATCCCACCATGTTTCTGTGATGGCGACCAAGTCATAGCTGTCCTGCCACACAATGGCTTCCAGCTCCTCCTGTTTGCCGCCCATGCTGCGTGCATTGGTGTAGATGCACTTGAGCTGGGCTATCGATCTCGCCCCCGAGATTGGCACGCCGCCCCTAGGCTCATCTCTAGCGAGCGTGGCTCTATCCCCTTCCCCCTTCRTACCTAGTTTAAAGCCCTCTCGATGAGACCCGCCAACTCATGGGCGAGAATCCTTTTCCCCCTTTGAGACAGATGTACTCCATCTGTYGATAACAGGCCCAGTGCCTTGTAAATCTTAACTGGGTTTAAGTATATCTTTTTGTACTTGTTCAATTAAACTTTCTAGTGCTAAGTTTATAGGCATTTTAATTTTGATCATAAGTTTATGTGTATTTTGTAAATACATTGCTAGTACTTTATAGATATTCCTTCAGTTTGGGTGGGCTCTTAAATTAAGAAAAGGAAGATTTATACTCATAAGGAGCTAGCTGCTCTCCTGAAATACAGTGAGTAAATTTTAGTACAAACAGATTTAGTTACAGTGTTTATCCCACCTATTAGCAAATGAGGATATTTGCTGAACTTCACACTCTGCTGTATGGTTTGCTTTCATGTAAACATAGATATAACATTTGCTTTTCTGAGGGTAGTTGTGGAGGGAAGCAATGTCAGCTCACAAGAGTTTTGCCTGTGGTAATAGTATCTTCTATGCATCTTAACTTCTGATTAATGCTGTGCTCTTCTCATGCTAGGAGAAGATCTCTCTTTAAAAAGCTGGCCAAGCAACCCTCTCCCCTTCTTCACACCAGCAGAAGTTTCTCCTGCCTGAACCGATCACTTTCATCGGGGGAGAGCTTGCCTGGGTCTCCAACCCACAGCTTATCTCCTAGATCGCCTACCCCAAGCTACCGCTCTACTCCTGATTTTCCATCTGGTGAGTGTGAAGGAGTGGAGGGCAGAGGAAAAGGACTTGAAGGGTATTCTGCTTCTTGTGAGCCACCCAGATCTGTTATATTTTGCTAAGAGTACTCAGCACTGATAAGCATAATCATTGAACAGCTGGTTTCTGTCTGGAAAAAGGAAAAAAGATTCCTGATGCAAAATCAAAGGTGGTTTCATGATACAGAAGCACCTAAAAGGGAACTGTCTGCTAGGTTTGTTCCAGAGTTTAAATCCCAGTCCAATGGCTGTAAGTTGAGTAATAAACAATCCAAGTTTGGAGTAAAAGGTAGAATCTTGCCTAGGAGAAGATGATTGATAAAAGAATGAGACTGATGAAAATGTTGCTACATAATGGAAGTAGCATGGGCAGTCATGAAAGCAGATTTATTGCTGAAAAGATTGGCTAGGTGCTGAAATATGCATCTTTCTGGCTCCTAAAAGCTTCCCCCTTTTTCCTCTTTCACTTCTGTCATGATTTTAGTGTGTGCTGAAAGTGACTGCTGTTGTACAATCCCTTGGCAAAGGTGAATGATTTTCAAGGAAAAGGAAAGGCAAGGAAAGCCTTGATCGTTGCTTTGAAGTTGCAGAATGCAATAGCTACTCTATTTAAATAGAAGGAAACAATAACTTAAAGGGGATGAAGGAACAGAGGGGGAAAGGGAGAAATAGCAACATAATTGGAATGATAAGGGGTTTACAGCCCAGTCACCCAAAACCTTCTAAATTTTGGAACATTGTGGCAGCAGATGGCACTTTTGAACTGGTGAAAGTTCTGTGTCTCACTGAACATTTGGTCAAGATTCAAAAAATATGCTAATCTTATGTTTGGTTTGATTGTTCTTTTTGTAGGTACTAACTCTTCCCAGAGTAGCTCCCCTAGTTCAAGTGCTCCCAATTCTCCAGCTGGTTCAGGACACATAAGACCCAGCACTCTTCACGGCTTGGGTCCAAAGCTCGGTGGGCAAAGATACAGATCAGGAAGACGCAAATCAGCTGGCAGCATTCCTCTCTCTCCTCTTGCACGGACACCTTCTCCAACACCCCAACCGACATCCCCTCAGCGATCTCCATCGCCATTGCTAGGACATTCGATTGGAAATACAAAAATAACTCAATCTTTTCCTAGCAAAATGCACTCCCCTCCAACTATTGTAAGGCATATTGTTAGGCCAAAGAGTGCAGAGCCACCAAGATCTCCACTGTTAAAGAGAGTTCAATCTGAAGAGAAACTTGCACCCTCTTACGGCAATGATAAGAAACACTTATGTTCACGAAAACACAGTCTGGAAGTGACCCAAGAAGAAGTGAATAGAGAATTGTCCCAAAGGGAAGTAACTCTTCAGAGCTTGGAGGAGAATGTATGTGACGTGCCATCACTCACACGAGTCAGGCCTGCAGAGCAGGGCTGCTTGAAACGACCCATCTCCCGAAAATTAGGTAGGCAAGAATCCATTGATGAGCTAGACAGAGAGAAGCTGAAGGCTAAGATAGTTATGAAAAAGCAAGATTTTGCTGAAAAAGCAAATGCTGCTGTACTTGAACCTAGCAGTGAACCAGAAAATCCCAGTACCTTAAGGCTGGAAGAAAGAGACAAAAAAGCATTCCAGAAGGTATTAGAAAAATCAAATCAGTTTGAAACAAAAATTGTTGCTTTGGAGACCCAGTCAGCTGGTGGCATACTCAAAGACACCCTTCAAAAGAATGCAAACTTGAGATCAAATGATGGTGTGGCTTTAGATGCACAGATGTTGTGTCATGGGCCTCGGCCTAATGAACTCAGTCATATTTCTTACGACTTCAAAAGAATTTCCCCTCCATGTACACTGCAAGATGTGCTACCTCAGTCCTCTGACAGGATGCTAAATGGAAAGGGAGAAAACACAGATAAAAATGTACCAACAAAAGAATTTGTCAAATTTGAAAGATTAGATGGTAAACTTACAAATATCGATTATCTTAGAAAGAAAATGTCCATTGAAGAAAAAGATGACAGTGTCTGTCCAGTGCTAAAACCCAAATTGACATCAAATGTTCATGAATGCCTTCAACTTAATACAGGCAGACCCATAAACATACAGCAGGACTCCACTGCAGTGGCTGATGGTAGAGCATTTATAGGCAATGCACATGCTGCTCAGATTAACTCAGTGTCTTTTGTTCCTCTCAAGACCTTGAATGGCCGAGCGGACATGAGTGTGGAGAAATCAGTCCTTATWTCCACTGAGGCTCCTGTCAGAAAGAGTCCATCAGAATATAAACTTGATGGGAGGTCTGTTTCCTGTTTGAAGCCGATAGAAGGCACACTAGACATTGCCTTACTTTCTGGGCCACAGGCTTTGAAGACTGAACTGCCTTTGTGCATGCTGCCAGAAGGACAGAGCACTAGCAGTGATGGGGGATCTCCTAAACCGCCAGCACCACAAGGGAGTGGTGGGAAGGCAGAACTGGCCTGTCAGAAAGAACAGTTGTTAAGCTATTCAAAATCTGGCAAAGTCAACGTATCAGAACCTCGGGTTCTGCAAACAAGCAAGAGTTCTCCAAATCCACCAGTCATCCCTGTGGCTGCAGAAGTAGTGACAGAAAAAAGGGTTTCTAGTCCAGCTACTAAAAGCAATATTTCTGTTATTGAAGCTGTTCAAAAGAAAGACACCTCCCCTTCAAAACAGAAGGACAATTCAATGGAGGCAAAGTCTTCTGTTATTCAAAGTCAGAGTGTTAAAACTACTCAAACATACTCCAAACTTTCTGCTGTCCAAAGCACTCCTGAAAAAGCTGTAGGAAAAGAGAAGCAAGTACAAAAGGAGTTGGCTGCCAAACAGCCAGTAGCCCAGAGAAGTTGTGAGCCTATCCCTGCAAAGGTTGAGGTGATCAGGGAGTCATCTCTGAAGGTATCTGTCTCAGATGTCCTGATAACGAGCTACTCCAAAAGCAATGAAAAAAATTGTGCTGATTTTGCCATTCCACCTCAGATGCAAGGAAAAGTGCAGGTAGCTGGCCCCAAGGCACAACCTAAGGATGGCAGAGAATCACTGAAACAGCTAGGCAAAGATGACAGCAGTGTTGTTAGTAGTTTTGTGGAAAGGGAAATAACCAAGCAGAAAGTTCTGAGTGAGTCTAAGAAAGTTATCGCAGAGTCAAAGAGTGAAGCTTTTCCATCCAAACAGCTCATGCAACCCTCAGTAGATTGTGATCCTAAAAATGAGAAGTCTGCACCGATTTCCTCTGTGCAAAAAGACAATGCCAAAGATTTACGGAAGAAAGATCAGAAACAGCTCACTGACATAAGGCTTCAAACTACTGAGAGAGAGCAGTCCAGCCAAGTTCCTCAGCAGCAACTTGATGCTTCAGGCTCCCCTGCTGTGAGAGATACTGTAAGCAGAAACTGTGCTGTAGATGTTCACGTAGGTGTTCAAGAACACGTGAAACCTGCTGCCACCTATGTGGAAAGCAGCAGTAATAAACAGAGGCCAGTCTCTGATACGAGTTCCTCTAAGTCTAAGTACTTGGATAAACAGATGCTGTCACAAAAACCATGCACTCCAACCATAAAAGAAAAAGAAACTATTATTCAGGTGTCTACCAGCTCCCGGAAAGATGGGAAACATGCCAGTAAAAATGTGCTAGATCCCCTTTCTTCTGTTTCAGGCTCTTTGAGAAAAATGAGCAATGAACATGTGCAGGCTGAAAGGCCTGTGAGTTTGGAGCATGGCTCAGTAGCCACCCTCCAAATAAGCAGCATCACTCCTGACACCAAACCCAAATCCTCTGCTGTCGGCTCAGTACCAGCAGGCCCAGAGAGTTCTAAGCAAATGCAGAGGCAAGAACCAGCAGGCTTGGGGGAATCTGCTGATCAAAAGCCACTTCACCTCAGTGAAAAACAAACCGTGTCTCCAAAGTTTTCCACTGTGAAAGACTGTCTCTTGCTGAGCAAACAGGCAGACCGAAGTCCTAGTAACCAGATGATCTCTGCAGACAGAAGACCCGAAGTAAAAATATGCACTGACGCACTTTATGTTCAGCTTGACAGTGGGAAAGCAGAGCCTACCCTTTGCCTCACAAACTGCGATGCCAGAGGGAAAGGAGCAGAAAAAGTGACCGCAAGTAGCAAAAGCTCTCAAGATTCAAAAGGGAAAGCACAAGTTAATCAAAAACAGCCAGAGGATGCAAACAAGCAGATTGCAGTAAAACATTTGTCGGCTGCCAGCGGGCAGAGTTCTTGTCGTGTGGCTGCAACACCAGGAAAGCCACTGATTTGTTCAGCTAATTTCTCTGAATGTAGACAAGAAGTGTCTGTTTTGTCTTCAGCGAAGAGTGATGCATCTTCAGCAAATGTTAAAGCAGGCTCACCTGAGCTTCCTGCAACCTGCAAGGAACTAAATAAGAAAAGCACCTCTTCCGCAGGGAGCGGTAAGGCAGAAATGACTAAAAGTGTTTCATTGATGGCCTTGCACAGTGCTGCTGTTGTAGCAGAAACCCACCACTCTGCTTCAAACCTTGGGGGGAAACCTGGAAATCAAGAAAAGTCTTCTTTTGTTAACACTGTGGATGTAAAGGGAAAAGATACCGTTCAGGCTCAGCAGTCTGCTTCAAGAAAACAGAATGTAGGTAAAGATTTACCCAGGTCAGCAACCACACCTGACCGTTCAAACGCACTTTCTAATGACAAAGACTCACCTCGGCAGCGGCGAGGAAAAGAAGCTTCACGGAGCAGTCCTCACAAAAAATCCTGTTAACTCTAAGACCTGGCAGGTGTGAATTAAAGACTATCTGAAACAATGTCAATATGTTGGACTGCCTTTAAACCAGCACTGTGTCGTGTCTTTGTGCAGCAAAGCTTTCATGTCACTAAAGAGAGAGACAAGGGGATATGTAAAGAGAGGACTTTTTTCAAAATGCCTTCCCAATTGTAACCGGTAAAACTGTTACCATATAGTATTTGTACAAAAATACCTTTACAGCTGAGAGCTGTTGAAGAAAAGATTTCTCTGTAAATACCTAGCGATGTGTTTGGGGTTTGAATGTAGCATATATACTTTGCTGCTGATTGCGTTGTTTACTCTCCCCTTTTTTAAGATAGTTGCTTTGCCACTTTTTTGCCATACTCGAATATGAAACAGAATTATTAAAACTCAGACCTGGCATGGACATGCACAAGCATGGGTCTGACTGGAAAACAAAAACAGGCCACATTTTTACTTACTAAAAATCCTAGCTAGAGGTTAAAAAAATACTAGTACAGAATAAATACGGTGAGTTATTATGAGTTTTTACATGTATTTTTAATAATCCGATTTTGGTAGTACTGTACCTGGCTGACTGCTTCACCAGATCTAACACAAGACCTAACTGTATCTCCCTGCTGCACAAAGCCTGTCTCCTAGAGTAGGTGTCGTTAAAGCTATGGGAGGACCACTTGGTTATCAGGGCGTCGCAGCAAGAGTCGTGTTCTCTGGTGAAATGGTGGTTTTCATCTTGTCTTTTGGGAGTATGTTCTGTGACCTTCACCTCAGACAAGGCTGAGACTCTGAAGCACATGCCATGTGCTTAGTTTTTGCTGCAATCCTCTCTTGAGTTCCTTGAGCTTTTTTTAAATTCAGGCCCTTACAGTGTGAGGCACAAGTATAAGCACATGACTTGCAGTACTAATATGTTCATCCCTGTTTTCTAATACATTTAGAGAGTGTGTATTATCATGGCATAGAGGTCTGCGTAATTAGCTTCATACAGCCATAGCTTTTTTTCTATCTTACGACAAGTAAGGTAAAAAGGAAAAAAAGCAGGTTTAGTATCATATCTTAAAAAAAGTTCAGGACATCCGATACATTCTAATACATAGCTGGGGCCTTATGTTGTAGTCTTAACTTGCTGTTTTTAGCAAGTAACTCTGGGTTTCACATTCATTTCTAAATGCATTGAGTAGCTCCATACATTTCATAACATAGTCTTTTTATTTGTATGCAAAAAAAATAAATACTGTAATTATAAAAGAAGCATTTTGTAACAAAGGAAAACCTGTTGGAGCTATTTGGTGCTAGAATGTGACTGTCTTTACTTTTGCTAAGCCTTATTTAAATTTTGTATACTGTGGAACATGTAGACTTAGATCATTTTAGCGTGGAGGTATTTAGTTTGTTTTGAAGGATGAAAGGTAAAATTTGAAACATGTACAGAAGCACTACAAAATACCCTTGCAGATGTTTGGTTTTTAATGATTGGGATCAATAGAATGATRGTTTTGTTTATTTCTGTTATATGTACCCACAGTAGGGCTAGGCCCCTACCTATTTCATCAGGGTTTACGGGTTGTCTTTCTGTCTCAAAAGCTAGAAAATTGTTCACAAAAGCACGGTGTAATCCTGGCTTGGAGGTTTGTACGACAACTGACAGTGTGCAGAATTCATTGCCCTCTGGTGAAAACATTATTATACTGATTAGTTGAGTTGGATTACAGCAAACCTGTCACGGAAAGATAATATCACAAACAAGTGTTTCTGAGTTTTTATGTGGCATTAGAACATTCATACTGCCTTTGGTGTGTTCACAGAGGAGCTAGTGAGCAATGGATAATGTTTTTTGAGCAGTTTTAAAGATAAAATGGTCTCAACATTTACAGTTCATCTGTGCTTTGGCAGTTACTACAAATGAATGCTAATGCACTTCGAAATAACATTTCTGTCTGAGAGGTATTTCCTAGTTTACAGTCTTCTGCATTTTTTTCAACTATCCTCATGTTTCCTTTAAAGCACATCTAGCTATTTGTTTACAGTATACCTTTATGTATATTTTGTATAGTTCATTATCACTTCTGACAAGTAAGTTCTTTGCATTTTGGAAGTGTAACAGTGCTTAAGCTTGTGTTTATGTAGTACCTGTTAGTTGTTGTTTACCTTATCGGTGAGCTGTTAGACATCCTCCTACCTGTGTGCTACTTGGTCAGTCTTTATGTGATTGTAGATCTGATGTGTTCTTTTGTAGACTTCCTGCTCTAGATTCCTCAGCTTACAAAAAAAGAAAAGGAGAAAAGAAAAAATAGAAAAAAAATTGTTAGGGTCTGTGCAATAAAGTGTTTGCAGTCTTATTTTCTCTAAGAAACTACTTATGGATGTCATAATTGTTGTATATTGAACACGATTATTTATACTTATGCAGTTGCATAACATTTAAATAAAAATTCAGCATGAAACGCTGTTGTGTTAGCATTTTTCCTTGAACTGCGTTCACTCCTGTAACTTAAGGCACATCTCTGCTCAACTGGGAAGTGGGCAGTTGTTTTTTTTTTTTTTTCCTCTGGGTTTCTCTGGGGCCAACTCAGTGCACCCCTTAAGGCATGTGCTGGGCGAGGATTTTGCATGAGGAAATGCAGTTTAGTCTGGAGACGGAGGAGGTCTGCACAGGTGAGTATCTCATCTCATGCAGTGGCTGGAACCACTGCTCTGCTGTTGGGTGGGTAGGCTTGAGGTGATGATGGATGACATATCCTGGCTGGTCACTAACAATGGCAGTAGGCTGTAACATGACATTTAAATCTTTCCTCCAAAACATGTATTGTTCATTACAATAGATCAGTATGTTTTTAAGGTCAAAATACCCAATCTTTACTGTTTTTTTAATTCATGCTAAATTTTTCAGCCTTAATAAATTCCTGGGGCATGTGTAAATGCAACATTTTCTTCAGTTTTGAAATCTCTACCCCTTGAACAGCATCAAATCTCCCTTTATTCTTTTTTTCTTATAATAGAAGATAAAATAGATGCAGTGAACCAGACAGGGGAGATGGAGCACAGCACCTTAGTATGCAGTGGCCTCTTTGGTGAAGAAAAATCCTTTTGGCAGCAGGAGCAACAGGGCAGGATTATTGTTCCCCTGATTTTCTTCTTTCCACTTCTTGCAGAGGAGTGGCATCTATTAAAATAACGTGTGTCTTTACCGTTCCATTGCTGGTAGCTCTGTAGAGCTGGTTGCACGTGCCAAGAACTGTTGGTCTGGCGGGGAAGGCTATTTTTGTTCACATCTTATTATTGCATTGTTTTCTCTATGTTTTTCCTCTGTGCAAAACCAAGTGCAGCAGTGTTACACATCACTTTTACTGCTTTGTTCTCTCTTTGAAACCAATAGGTGAGGGGAAGCTGCAGCTCACCCCCAACCTTTCCAACTTGCAGCARCCCAGCAGAAGGCAGACAGTCTGCGAAACTGGTGCACTGGCAGGGAGTGTGATGAGTCGAGGAGGGGAGAGCAGGATCCAGTTCAGGGAAAGGAAATTACTAGAGTTGAGGATTGACTCTGGATCTAACTGCACTGCCTGCTGTGCCGTCTCTGTCTGTGGGCAGCAGCAGTCGCCTCTGCCTGGGGAGGCATGGAAACCTGCATGCCCAGAGTGAGTCTCCATAGTGTTCAGGGCCAGAGGAAAGGGGTGATGTAAGGGGTTTGCACGGAGGAAGAAGTCGGGAGAGAAGGGTTCCTGGTATTATATGTGGCGTGTCCTGTCATCCTCACTTCTACTGTTGTAAGAAGAGACTGCACCTCACCTGGGGTGGGAATGCTTTCATGGTCTGAAAGGGAAACATGGGCTCCCTTCTTCAGCACTGAACTCCCAGTTTGTTATGCTCCCTTAGACCCCATATTTTTCTCTTACGTAGTTTACAAGAGTTGGCAAGGATGCCAAGCTTGGATTTGGATGGTGGCTCAGAAAGAATAAATCACAGGACAGGAAGATACTAGAGGGTGTATGGATGCATGTCCCAGTTCATGGCTTGAGTTAGCGACAGTTTTTCTTTCCACTGACCATAGTACAGTATTTGATTAGCACTGACCAGCTCAATTCCCCAGACATCTGCCAAGGATGAATTTGAATGAACTGAGGGTAGGAAGCAATGATAGAGGTTATGGTTCAAGCTGCAAAGAGTTGGGAGCATCAGGAAGAGTGGAGAAGCCTGCACAGTAAGAAGACAGTAACAATGTGGGTAAGTTCTAACACACAGCAAGCCCTTCAAAATGCAGGTGTGAATTAGATACAGGGGCAAGAGGATGTCTGAGAGATTTGCTGGGGAAAGATGTCATCTGCTGCTGGGGGAGAAGAATGTCCATTGTATTTGCCAGACAAATGAGTGAGTGAGTATGGTATGAGTGAGTGGTTAGGAAGGGATCTCACCTGCTCTTTTTCCAGGTACAGACAAGACTAATGAATGAAAGTTCTTAAAAGATCAACATTAAGTTCTTTTTTAAATCGACAGATTTAGAAATTGACCTCTTCAACCATCCTCTTCAGAGTAAAATCCTYTTTCAAAAATTGACTTGCATCTTACTGATAGTATTTTGTTTAAGCACAGTTGGGGAAGGAAGAACTTGGCTCTGAGTTTTGGTTTGTCCAACTGAAATAAAGATAAGTGCCTACCAGTTTCTGAAATGTGACTTGTTAGCTAAGACCTGCTGAAGTTTCTTCTCTGTGTAAATGCTGATAACAAATTCTGTTTTGCAGTTTTGTGTTACAGCATGACTTCAGTGACATCTAGCCCAGGAGCCAGGATGGTGGCGAGTTCAATCCTGTTAGGCACCGTTCACCTCAGGTGATTCCTGTGTTGTCTCTGTGTGCCAGCTCCCCAGCTGTATTTGAAAAAATAAGAGATAAAAAGGCAGTCCTGGAAACCAAGGACTGCATCAGATCAGAACTTGACTGGGTAAACAAATTCTATAAAGAAAAATAAATCTACTGTCTCTTTCCATTTATATCCTTGCTAAGTAATCCCAGAAGACTAAATCTTTGGAGTTCAAAAAGTTTTAATATATCATCTAGACATTTTAGTGTGTTATAGCCATATATAAATTTTCCTTCAGAATAATTAGTCCCTGTATTTAGGATTTGTGTATCCTGAAACATAGTGTATGCTGTTCAGCACTGTTGTTTACACAGTGTCCTATGAATGGCATTTTGTAGGCAAATAAGAAAGCAGAGATGACACTGTAAAGTAAATCAAAGAGAAAATAAAAATGACAACAGATGAAGATATGGTCATAAAAAAAAGTTGTGTAGAGAGAAAGGGATGGGTCGCAGGAAAGTCTGTACTTAATACTCTGTGTGCAAATACGTATTGCACAGGAACACATTCACCATTTCGCCTTTTCAKCCGTCTTTGAGTTTTAACTGACTGAAGTTTACACGTGAGCCTACACCATGACACTGGGTAGCATTTCAGGAACTGGTGGTGTTTAAATCCTGTGTTTTCTCCAAACGAAGAGGCATTTCAGAAAGCATCAGCCCAACATGCGGTTTTCCCCTAAAGTCATTGATATTTGTTACTACCTGATACTTGCAGCAATTTTYTTTGCGCCTATCCCAAGCTATGAACTGCATCCTGTTCCCTTTTAACTTCGCTGTTTGTCTATCACTTTCCTGAACCCACAAATTTAGGAGGGAAACAATGGAAGAAGCAGGTCTCTCTTGGATGGTGCACACACTGGCATTCATGCTCGATTGTTAGATAACGCAATTATCGGAGGTTGTGCATTTAACCAGTCGGATTTGCAGAGGGAGGGGAAAATGCGCCTTGAACCCTGGGCTGACTTCAGGAGCATCCCTGCTTTGCTCCCGAGGACGAGTCGGGGAGTCCTCGCCTCGGGCAGCTTGGCTTGCTTGGTGACATTTCTCTCCCTTAGACCAGTCTTTGCAGAAGGGCTCGTCTGACGCAGGCAGCCTGTGCAGCTTTGGTGTTCTGCAGCTGGGCAGCTGGAGCACAGCGCCTGCTGAGGGGGTCAGGAGGAGGTTTCCGTGCAGAGCGTGTCAGCAGCCACAGAAACAGGGAATACAGATTAGCAATACGGAGAGTTGCGAGGAGAGGCAACATCCTGGTACCCAAAATTTGGGTATATAGGCAACTGGAGAAGAAACATCAAATGTCCCTCCCTGCGTGCCCTTGGGCAGCACATGGCTACAAAGGCAGGAGGAGGAGCAGCTGTGGGCTAAGGCAAGAGGCGTACGTGATGTGAAGGCATCTGAAAGCTGCAAGAACCCATGTTGTGTTAGTCTGATCTGCTAACAGAGGCTAAAAGGGGCTTTTCAAGTAAGAGAGGTATTTCTTACTTGAGAAGACCCAGCAGGGATTCTTGTCAGCAGTGTCTTCAGAAATAAGCAAAAACTTTCTAGTCCAGCAGGAATCACTGACATCTTAGCTAGTCAGCATATTACGGAGGAAAATGTGGAGGAAATGCCTTCGGGGCAGGAGCTGAAACTGAATGTGGAGTCCTGCATGGGAAGTGTTGGGAGAAAGGTTGCCTTCCATGTCTCGATGAGCAACCGCAGCTCCCGTCTTAACACACCAGGGAGCCTTGCTGGGGCAGGGCAAGACTCCATGTGGTGCGTGCTCTGCCATGGAGACAGAAGGGTCATACCCTCTGAGAAGGTTGTGTGCATACGTCAGGGTTAGACTGTCATTAAAGCACTAGTGCCATAAATCACGCTATGGTAACACAGGGCAGATGAGTAGGCAGGGCAAGCTCCCATCAAACKCTTGGTTAAAAGCACATACTCTGTCTTGCCACTGGGTTTATTCACATGTGATGGCAGAAAAAGGGATTTGGTTGTTTAGGAAAAGTAAATAACAAGTTTGTCTCTTTTCCTGCCTAGCTGTTGCATATCCCATTGGAGCGAAGAGACTCTGACTTCACTCTAGGGACACACACCAGAAGCAACACGAAGTAGCTGTCGGCACCAGGAGCACCCGTGGGATGAGGTTGCTGCTCCCCACTGCGCTGCCCCTTTTGCAGTCCCTAGTTTTCCCTCCTGGGCTGCTGCTGGAGGAAACAGTCCACTCCGGGCTGGCAGAGGAAAGTCTCATAGCTGTTGGTGTTGGGTTTTTGCCCTGTGCAAGCAAGCATAGTGCCAAGCACCCACAGATTCTTGACCAAATCTGCAAGTTTTATGATTAAAGCTGAAATTGTTGCTAGTACCTGCGTACTATGGAGTCTAGCAAATAGTACAGGAGCAGGGCCTGTCCCAGTGGGAGTCATGGACAGACAGAGGTTCAATGGCCAGGAGCTTTCTAAGGATCAAAAATATTTTAAAGAAATCGGACAGAACATATAGGCTGTTGCTGTCAGTCCTGCAGGGGTGGGTCTTGTGTGACTATGAATGTTGTGCTTGTTCTTCACAGAAAGTTTTTTTCTTTTTAGCGGAGCAGGGTACACTACTGCCAGCTCTTAAACAACGTTGTTTTTCAAGGGTATTTGATAGAGGGTGAGGGTTTGATTGGCTTGGGGTTTTTTTGTTGGGAGTGGTGGTGCTGATGGTTTGGTTTTCTGTTTTTTGAAGAGAACAAGGTTTGCATTTTGACCCTTGGATCTTCCCTTTACAGGTGAATTAGCTGTACTAGCTGGCACCAGAGCTAACACTGAGTTGAACTGGGGTTTCTCTATAAAAGAAATTATTCGTGTTCAAGGCTCAAGTCAAAGTTTATTTTTCCTGTTCTCAAATAAAATTTTTTCATCATTTTAGTCAAAATTATAATGCAAATGGAAAGGGTATTACAAAAGTTAAGAAATTCAGGTCACAAACAAAAAGTAAGTTGCCTTTCATCTTAATACAATTGCTGCACATCTTTTCTATATCTCCATCATAAACTTATATTTGCTGGTAATTTTGCTTGAAATAGCGAACACCCCAAATGAAGAGGGCACAACAGGATAAAATAGCCAGGACAACTGCAATGATTCCTGCTGTGCTGATCCCACAGGAGAGCGAGACAGTGGCCAGCTGAGCCCCAGCTAGCAATTTGGGTTGAGAGCATCTCGTTTCTTCAGGGTCTTCAATTTTATCCAGATTCTGCTTGTACCAGGTGATTAAACCAATATTGGAGCAGGTGCAGTCCAGAGGGTTGTGACTTAAATTGATTACACAGTGGCCAGCTAGGGATGCTAGCTTGTCACGTGATACAATACGGATCCTGTTGTGGGCAAAATTGAGATAGATGCTCTTGAGGTTTGAAAATGCATCTGTGCTGAATGCAGTAAGTTTGTTGTGGCTTAGATCAACATGCCGTAACTTCTTGAGGCTGTGAAATGCTTGGCCACCTATTGCTGTCAGTTCACAGGATGATAAAATTAGCGCCTCTAACTTGGATAGCTGTTGGAACAGTTTGTCCTTTGGCAGGATCCCCGACTCAAAGTTATTTTGACTAAGGTCCAAGAGCATGAGGTTTTTCAGGCCTTGAAAGACATCCTGAATGCTAGTATTAATGTGGGAGGAGGAAAGATTCAGAACTTGCAAGAGATGCAAATTTCGGAAAGGGCCCTGTGAAGTGTTGATATGAAGAGGAGTAAAAGCTAGGTCCAGCAGCTCCAGGTTAGCACCGTCCTTAATGAGCACGTCTTGGAGATGGAGCTTTATGTTGTGGCTCAGATTCAGGTACCGAAGACTGCTCAAGCCGCTCAGCGCTTCWTTACAGCAGTTAAAGCTTTCAATATGACTCTTACTTAAATCGAGGTATTGAAGCTTTGCCAGTTTCTCCAAACAGCCAGAGCCCAGCTGCAGGACCTGTGAGTTCCCCTTGATGTGGAGGTGGGTGAGGGAGGGGAAGGCAGCAGAGCTGATGTTGCAGAGGTGCTCGAAGGAGTTCGCGTTGAGAACTAACTCTGCKAGCGAGCTCATGCCACTGATGCCAGGGGGCAGCGCCCTGATGTGGGTTTGAGTTAGGTCCAGCTTTCGGAGCCTGCTCAAGCACTGAAACGTGTTGGTGTTTAGGTTTCTGAAGTGGCGTAGCTGCAGATACAGATCCTTTACAGAGATGTTACAGAGGCCTTGTAAAACATCGGGGCTTATGTAGGGCTCCTTTTCCACACCGTGAAATGTTCCCAGCCAAAGGGTCTGGGCTGTGGAGTTCTGTATGCCCACGAGGACCCCAGGGATGTCAGCACAGCCTCCGAAGTCCAAACAGTAGAAATGGGACTGGAAAGCTCCAGGTTCAATGTATATAATGTCGTTGCCTTTAAAGATGAGAGTTATATTGCTGGTCTTCCGCAGAACACGGACATCTTCTGCTGTGATTGCTCTTATGTTGTTCATTTGAAAGTCAAGGTACTTGAGGTTTTGAGTGGGAAAGTTGGGAGGAAGCTGCAGCGAAGAGATGTGGTTGCTGCCCAAGATGAGGGTATCCAGGCTGTCTAGATTTGTCATTGGAATAAAGGACATGCTGGTTATTCCCGTCTGCGTTAAGACAAGCTGCTTCAGGGACCGTGGGCCAGCGAACGCTGTGTCAGACAGAAACATGAGCAGGTTTCCAGTCAGCACGATTGTCTTCAGCTGCTTGTTGCTGTGAAAGGCGCCGTCGTACACCCAGTTGATCTGACACCTTGAGAAAGCAACAGTCACCAGCATCAGTGGCCTGTTTCGCAAAACTCTCCCAGTATACATGATAACCCAAACTGCACTTCRTATCTATAAGAAGTCATGTTCGGTTGCCTTCACCAGGATAAAAGTGTCTGTCTTTTCCAGTGATGCTTGCCTGGTATTTGTAAGCTCACATTGAAATAGAGGTCCTGATGCAAAGAAAAACCTGCCCTGAAATGATGGGCACGCGGATGCATTTGTAGAAGTCAGGGAGACATAAGATTTTTAGTGTCCAGCCTAATAAAATGAAAATCTCTTTTCCTATAGAAAAAGCTGGGCATTTACAAGGACCAAACCTGTCTTTCTCTAGGGTTTAAGGAACAACATCTTTATAGAAAAGTGAATTAAAAAATTGCTTTGGTGACTTTGCTGTCACTACTGTCTTAGCAGCAGTAATATGTGGAAAATGCATATTTCACCCACTGTCCTGCAAATGATTCACCAGAGGTGATTCACCAGATTCACCAGAGGTGACACCAAATGTCACCAGAGGATAAGCCTAGATATTGCCCAAAAGTATCAATCTCTGCTTAACAAAATACTTCACAGCTGTCTGCAAGTGCTACTGGTGGTTTCCCTGTGAAGGCAGGGAGGTGCTGCTCTGGTGTGCTCCAGAAGCTGGCTTTGGGCAGGGGCTTTGACCAACCTGACGTGCAGAAGTGAGGATGCTCTCCCATACCTTGTTAAGTCCAAGTAGAGAAGAGAACTCAGCTCAGAGAAGGTTGAATTCTGGAGGGAAGGGAGCACGTTGAAGCTGAAGTCAAGGATTTCGGTTGTGACAGGTAGTTTTTCAGGAACCTCCCTCAGTCCTAAACTTTCACAGCTGTAGCTTTTATTTACTGTAATCTGTGGAAAATATATAGTGAAATTGCAAGAGGTATGTACTGTGAATATAAATAGGAAACTATGGCACTTCAGAAAAAACAACCAGAATTTTGAATTATTTGAAAACATAGCAGCCAGAAACCTAGGAAGCCTTAGTGGAGGCTTGCAATGTACAACACTGGGGTTTTGTGGAGTGTGTTTTTAAAATTAATGCCTTGAATCTCTCTTGTACTAATTTGAAGTTTCATCTGTAGTACTTTCTTTTCAAAGTTAGCACATACAAGGATTGTTTATTCTTCTGGATGAATTATTAATCCCTAAGAAAGAATCCCCACAAGGTAGTTTTAAATCTGATTTTTATGAGTCTTGTAACAAAGCTTATTCTAAAAGAGAGGTCTTAAGTAAACCTTGCGGAGAGGAGGTAAAAAAGAGCAGGTCTGGGAATGTTTCTAGAAGGAACATGTCCAAATTAACTAGATTGGAACTGCAGTTACATGCTGCAGCGAGAGGATGGTGGGAAGGTTTAGCTCAAGCTAAACAAAGATCATATTTAATACGCTGAGTCTTTAAAATTTCTATGAAGGCTTTTCAGTTTAACTGAAAATAAATCGATCTATTATGTAGAGAAGTCTACTCTGTGGATACCAGGGAAATTCATTAAATGTGCTTGACCAGCCTTTGCCTGGTGATTGCACAAAAGTCAGCCGGAGCCTGGGACTATGGCATGCAGGGAAATGCCGCCCTGGATTAGCCTGCTGCAGCCGCTCGAGGCAATGGAGACACTCAGAGCATCGCACTTGTCCCAGCTGCCAAGCCGCGACGTCCCAGCGCAGTGCCACCCTCCTCCTCACTCAGCCCCGCTCCCAGAGAAAGCCCTGGGTGGTTACAGGGCCAGCCTGGGAGGGACAGGGTCCCCAGGGCCGCATGSGAGCTGCAGCTTTGGCAACATCCTGCCAGGAAGCTCAGAGACATTCTGCTTGCAGGGAAGTAAAAACATGTATTGCACAGTTGGCCAATCTGACCGTTTTAATGAGATTCAAAGCTATTCTATTAGTCCAAAGAAAGCAAGCACGGGCGGTGAGACGTCCAGTGAGAAATGCACTGGAGCCTGGAGCCCGTGATGAGCAGAGGACAATGCAGATGTGCGCCCTGTGGGGCGGCAGCACGTGGCTTGCCAGGGTTTTGTTGAGCTGCACAAGCGTGGACCCTGGGGAATGGTGCACGAGGTTTGGGTCTTTCCATCCACATGGGACTGTGAGTGAGACCAAACCACGCCTCTGCCTGTCTGTGGCTTAGGAGAGGCAGGCGGGCAGTGGAGGCACTTGGAAACCCCTCTGGAGGGGAAAGAGCAGTATTCGTTGCAAGCCACAAAGTACGGACATGCCACAAGTGGACACGGTGAACACTTTTTTCCTTTCCTATAGGCACAAGTCCTGTAACTGGAGGGTGCCAGGGCAGCACCATGGCCCTGTGCTGCTGCAGGTGGTGCAACTCGGCGGGCAGGGACAGAGAGATGCCGGCAGCAGCGTGGCAGAGCTGGGAGGGAGTGGAAAGGGACTGTCACAACAAAATGCCCATGCGTGTGGGGTGTGCGGCTCCTCCGCCACCCCTCTCCCCCTCAGCTGCTGGGGCCCAGCTGGAGCTCAGCACCCAGGGGACGGCACCSGGTCCAGCACCAGCAGGGTGGGACGAGCCAGCGCTGCCCACGGCTGGGCGCTTGGCACGACCTGAGGGGCTGCAAACCATTCCGGTACCTGCCGGGGAATAGGGCCTTGGCTTCAGCCTAGAAGCGCTGAAATAATACAGCACTGGTAACTATAGAAATGGCAAAATATAGACTTAGAAAAGCCGATGCTTACAATACTGATAAGCAAAGAAGAGTCCGTGGAGCTTACTGCCATGTCGTGCCGTTTAGACAGATAACAAATGTTTAGCTGTCACTATAAATGAGAACAGTGTCTGTTTTAGCATTCAAATAAATTAACAAGTAAGCTCTCTCTGTATGCTTCGGGGCATGGAGCAGCTCTCACAGGGAGCTGAGGAGCAACTATCCCCTGAGGGATCCCGCTGTGCAACTCGGAGTGCTCAGGGATTTGTACATTTAATTCAGTGAGGAACTTGCTATTGTCCCCAAGTGTGCGCTGCATAGGGCTGGGTTTCCACAGTGCTTCTTCCCTGAATCAAAATCCTTACTTCTTTTTCCTCGTCTCCCACTTTGAAAAAATAAAATAAAAATTTTATAGGTCAGCCTTTTCCCCTGCCCCTGGAAAAACCCTGGTACTTTATTCCTATTCTCATGTGGTACCGCACATCGACCAAATGACAAATGTCATCACTGTGTATAAATTTCTGTATGGAGAGTGCAAGCATGAGACAAAAATCTTTGTATCTGTCCTCTCTCTAGCTCTGATATCTGCTAAACACCCCTGTGAAACTTTACCATCCTTCCAGCTCCCTGGGAGGTGAAGCATCGTACTGGTTTGGGTACTGGGTGATGGTCCCCAGCAGCAGCAGGAGAGAGCGTGGGGGTGCACGGAGGCACAGGTGTGAGGAGGAGGAGGGACAGTGACTGATGTCCCTGAGCGCATCTCAAGACACGTGCCTTATTTCTCCGATAAAGGCTTTCAGATCCCCCTGAGAGAAGCCCCTCGGGAACGGAAAACGGTTGGACATCAGCAGGCAAGTATTCACCAGATACCCATCCTCTACACACACAGCTCCTGTATCTCGAGAGGAACTGGCGGCTGTCACTCACCTCTGCACACATCGTCTCTGCAGCGCTGGATGCTTCGCAGCTAACACAGGCGAGCGTTGTGAAAATCAAAAAGTATACATCACAGGCCATTACGGAGTGAGGCGGTTTGTTAAAATGGATGATCTTGCACTATCTTCACTTAATGAAAGCAAGACAGTGCAGCAAAGGTCAGACAAACTGGGCAAGATGGCTAGAAAAGAGGTTGTAAGGAAAAGAAATGCTTGCTGAACCTCCTGGGTTCAGTATGAGCAAAACAGTAGTTCTGGAGTGAAAGAGGAACTTCACTGCTTTAAATATAGTCAAATGACTGTGCACTGATACTTCTCTGGTGCAAAACAGATTTTTTTAAAAATTGAAAGTGAGGGAAATGGGTCTTTATGCTTGTGTAGAGAGAAACATCTCCACTAAGTACAGGGGAGTTAGTTCAGCGTAAAACAGGAGGTAAAGCAAGAAAAGGGGAGATGAGACTGCAGCATCTCAGCAAAGGGGAATTTAATGCAATGGAAAGTTTGAGTCAAACAAAATTTGGTGCATTGCTTGTGAAAGCCACAAGAACTTGTAAAACAACTGAAATATAGGCACAAAATCTGTGCCTATATTGCTGCAAAAACGATCACTATGCTGAAACATGCTTCTCTCATTAGAAACAGTAAAGCTGAAAAGCAAYAGTTCAATCTGAAAAGGAACTCTTTTCCTCTTGTATTTAGATTACAGGTAATGATTAGTTTTCTGAAGGGGGACAATATTTCTAACCATCTCTAAGATGGGCATGTGTGTGGCAGCTGCAGGCTGGAGTGTCCGGTCCTCACTGCTCTGCACAGTTGCAGAGCGCTGGCCCTAGCCAGCCAGCTCAACCTGCCTTCTTCTTCCTTTCTTAAAAGGCTGAGTTATTAGCTTGATAACTTCGTTTTCAGCAGGCTTAACTGGCCTGCTGAAACTCTTTCTTCACCACCTGGTAGAGAAAGGCATGATGAAAACATACTGGGCTCAACAAATGTGCCCCAGCACGGTGGGGCGAGGCCGGCTGGGCTGAACCGCAGAGCCGATCCAGCCCCGGTAACTCGACCAGTGAAGCTTCAAGCAATCAAGATGCCATCTGGAGAGCATCAGGCTCAACACCCGGGAAGATGGAGACATCTGGGTTTCTCTGATGCCAAGGACACACACAAAATCAGCAGCTTCGTCTCCGAAATAATGTGTGAAGGCCACGAGTGCACTGGTAATTGGAGTTGATGTGTCCGTCGGGATTTACCTGAGCTGTGCTGTGCTCGTCCCTGCAGGTGGCTGGGGAGAGGGGAGCAGTCAATGCGGCAGGAGCAAAGCTTAAAATCCAGTGCAGAGCGGACTTCTTTTTGCACCTTTGCCTAAGCCTCTCGGGTRGGCTGTTGCGGCTGGCAGGCACAGAGAGGCTGTGGCACCGGTGCCCTGCTGCTGTATTTTTCTGCTGCTAGGATGCTTCTGTGCTGATCTGATTTGGCTGGGTTTTTTCTTGCTCCTCCTTAATTTATAAAATTTTAAACAAAACAACTTACCTGAATGACAAGCTAAAAAGCCCACTGCATATCCCACTAACAGCTCTGCCTCTTTCCCAGCTAGCTCTGTGTTTGCTGGAAATCCTGCTCCCCCTGCAGCTGGTAGCAAAAATTTCAGAGGAATTTGTTGTTTGGAATGTTTGCTCCTTGTTTATTTGCTATTTTCCATGCTAAGGCTCGGGGTGTCCCTGCCCTCCCCGCTGCACTTTCCTGGCTTGAACAGGACTTGCGGCAGCTTGGACTTGCACTTGCACCCTGTGTCTTGTTTCTGGCAGACTAGGAGCCCTGGTGGCACGGATGTTTCCTCAAACCACCCGTATCAGAAACCTCGAATTTAAGATGAATGTGTTGTTTTGGAAGAAAAGTCCTTTAAATCAGGAGGGGATATCAGCCGAAGCTAGTCCTGCCTCTTCCTGCAGTGCAAGTATATTACCATGTGTTGTGGAATTTACGTGTGACATAAAGGGGTATAATTAACTCCAGAGATTGGAGAGGGGGGGGGGGGGGG
>JASVER010000041.1:6363928-6385774 GCA_030449065.1 Oceanodroma leucorhoa | reverse complement strand
GGAAATGGGAAGCTTTATGATACAAATAATGAATTCCAAGGCCTGTCTCAATTTTGGGTAATGAAGAATTCGTTATGAAATTGGTATCAGGTGACTGAAGTTCCTTTTCTCACCCATGTGCACAAGCAATTGCTGAGCTTAGTAAAAATGACTAATGATTAGAGATGTCTGAATTATTCATTACATGTGCTATCTGAATGATTTATCTCCTTGTGCTCGTTAGGGAGTGAATGGGAAGGGGTAAGAGTTTATGGCAGTAGTTAGTAGGARGGGGTTTCAGTGCTGGCAGGGGGCTTTGCTGCAGACGCCCACCGTGAGCTCAGGCTCTGCCAGGCTGTAGCCCCTCTACGACCACCCCTGTGGCACCCAGGGCCATCACAGGCTGATTTACCTCCCACGTTAAACAGGGGGAGTGCTCCTTTTCTGCTTGCTTTCTGCTTTTAATGATGGTGTTTGCTGTTCCAAAGTGCTGGGTGGATCCTTTCTCCATCACTGCATTCAGGGGGGCTGTCAGACCACAGGAGTCGCTAGGAGAGTGCCCTTGAGAGTAATTTTCTCTTCATGGTATTGCTTTCTATGGGCTTGGCCAAAACTCTTCCTGCTCTGGTGATGGGAAATTTAAGAGTGTGTGAACCGAAGTGGTAATGATTGGCTTTAGCGCAATGGTGCTTGTCACTGAGCACGCTTGAGATGCTGAACGCTGCTGAGGGCCAAGTAAATTGCTCCCTCTGCACTGCCGCTCTGGTGCCACGTCACCCYACAAGCAAGACGCACTGCCCTGCAATCAAAAAGTCCCCTGGAGAGGGCTGTACATCCCCCCAGAAGTTCTCCATTTTAAACTGATTTCTGAGCTAGATAGGAGGAACGGCTCATGAGGCTCACCAAAATGCGGTGAGTCACCCATCGTGTGTGTCCATAGGTGGTAGCCCTTCCCCCACTTAAAAACCACCACCGACGCAGCATCAGTCCTCATGAGGACCACGATGGTGAAGTGCTGGCGTGTTCCTCAGCCCAGCCAAGTGGCATGGACGTGGGCATCACGTGGGCTGTTGGCACGATGCTGAAGTCACAGGATGCCAATTCCCACTCCTGCTGCAGAAAGGTGGGTCCTGTTTTTGGGTGGGATCCTGGGTCCTGCAGGAACCTCTCCCAGGGCAGCTGGTTGGGTTGAGGGGAAATCCTGGTGTCAAATCCACCCGGATGGCCCTGTGCCTGGCTTAGCCCTCGTGTTGGGAAAGGCTCATGGTCGGAGCACTGAGCACAGCACCTCTGAAAATCCTGGCCAAGGGGTGCCGCAGGTGGGATGAACCTGGGAAATTGCTCCTCTTCCACAGTTGCCTTGCAAAAAATGTGCAATGGTGGTAGGSGTACGTGGGAATCTATCTAAGAAATTAAAAATAAAAAAGAAAAAAGTGCAATGAGTTGTGTCTATATATATTAAACAGAATTTAGCACCCTCAGAATTCCTATAAGATGTTAATTCTCTCTTATATAAGAGATGAATCATGTCAATCTCTGGGTCTTCTGTATTTCTGAAGAAGAAGGGAGTGGCAAGCCAACAGAGCAGGGCTTCCAAAACACCTGCCTATACAGGATCAAAGGGTTAAAATAACTTTCAGTCATTTCCTTCAAGTATGGATTTCAAGATTTTCCTTGTTTGTTGTTTTCTTTGGTACCACAAACAAGAGATAGGAACCCAAATGATTGCTTTAAATGCTGGATGTTAAGAACCTGGACCAGGGTTTGCCTTGAGGCAGTGGGATTTGGTTTGTGACCATTCCCCCACTGCGGCCGCATGGTGCCCTGAGAGGAGACACAGCAGCTGCAGAGGACCGAGACGACCTGCCCTGCCCTGCCACAGTCCCGCATTTTCCAGCTGGAAAACCTGCATGGGCTCTGCTGCCGGTGCAAGAGATGCTGCAGGCTCAGCCTGTGCTCTGAGGAAAAGCCTGAAAAAAGGTGATGCAGCAAAAGCATAAATCACCTGCGGGGAGAAAAAGCTACCATTAAAAGTGTCAGACTTTACCAGACTTCATGTGAAGCCCCTCTACTTTGTACTGCAGCAATTAATCTTTCTGAAACCCTAAACGAGGGCAGGAGACAGCAGCCAGATGTGCTCTCCAGCCCACACTCTCCGTGCATGTGAGCAATGTCCCTTCGCCTGCCCTCGGTGGTGTTGGAGACACAAGAGGGATGGGAGCTGCAGGACTGTGCCTGCTATGCCCTCCCCAGCTGGGCGCCAGCCCATCCAGCGTGCGTTTCGAGCAGCTGGAGGTCAGSCTGCTGCATCCCCCCGCCCCAGGAATTCCTCTTCCTCTGCTTTGCGGCTGCTCCTCGGCAGAGGACCAAAYCACCAGCTTCTGTCCTCTGGTACTGATGTTAAGGTTAATGCTGAAAGCATGCCACAGCTTCAATTTGAAATTTCTGTGACTTTGGCAAATGACCTGCACAGGTAGCAACCTAGATGCCCCTTGAAAAAGAGTCACATCATGACCAGGGACATGGTGTGAGCACTGCATATAGAAATATCCCAAACAAATAAAGTGAGCGCTTCTCTGGCTGCCTCTCCATGGATGGCTGGTTCTTATGTGGGTTTTATTTGAGGCAGCTTTCAAAAGGATTGATGGCAAAGGTGCTCAGCGAGAGCGCTGCTGCTGCACCAGGTCCTGGAACTCCAGGGCTTCAGGGGGGGCATCGGTGCTATTTTTTTAGTAGGCAGGATGAACAAACTTTCAGCTGATGATCACAGCTTGCTAGAGGCCAGGGGGACACCAGGCTTCCTGACCCCCACGCCTGCATCCTGCGCCCTGCCTGCCGGCCAGGAAGCTGGGTTGGCCATGGCTGGGGCATGCGAAGCCATGTGAAGTCCTACCAAACACAAACCAAAAATAGTCAGGAAAAGGCGCTATGCGGGAAGGAAATTGCTGTCGGGAATTAGCAACCTATTAATTACTGACGTCTTGTACATCCATGTTTCATCTGCAAAGAGGGAAGTCTCCTGTACTCTCTCTGCAGATACGGYTTCTGTATAACTATGGTTGTTGTGTTATCCTGCTTGTGTAGCTTGTGATTTTTCAAAAATTCAGAAGATGTTTTGAGGATCTCAGTGTTGGAGACCCCTGTTACTCTGTGAAATAGCTGTAAGACTTTTCCCTATCTCAGAAATTCAGCCTCTGTTCCCTGCTAAGCAAGCAAAATACCCAGTATTCTTGTTTGTCAAGGGTTGTATCAGTACTATAAAGCCAAGATAAAATGCAGATTTCAATGATTAGTAACAAGCCCTTTTTCCTCTGTCTGAAAAATACACAATCTGACAAACTGGACTGTGCAAGTCTTTTGCATGCTAGATTTTAGACCGACAAGAGAGAAATCTGGTTTTATCTACAAGTCCAACTTGAGTAGCAAGCAAAAAATCAGGATTAAAATCTGCCCGAGCTTCCCGTTTCCTCAGCTGGTCCCTATTGGGTGTAGCTTGGCACGGCTTTGGGGAAAAGGAACTTCCCAGACCTTGCATGGAGAGGCTGGACTGATCCCTGGGAGTCGCACTTTTCTTGGATTTGGTTTGTTATGGCTGGCTGCAGATACTAACCCTGCAATGGGAGGAAACCGGGCAGAGATAAAGAAAAAGAGCCAAACTGAATGAGCTGGTGTGAGTTCAGGCTATTTAAAGAACTTTTGGCACAGAGGCTTTGAAATGACAAAAGAGCAGCTTAAAAGGAAGTCCTGTTGCTACGTGACATTAATTGCCGTGTATAGAGCTCCAGGAAGAAAGGAGAGGAACCTCTCCCCCAGTTTCAAATAAGAAACGCTGGTAAGGACCACCAGTGACCCAGGCGCCATAGCTGGGTCCAAAATGGGTTGGAAGTGTCCCAAGCCACGTGCCAGCTGAGAGAGGGTTTCCATGACCCTCTGGTGCGGGGTGGCCACCGGTGAGACTGTGTGGGCAGGTGAGAGCCACCTCTTCTCCTCCACCTGGGGTTTTGAGAGTGCTGAAATGCAGCAGCAGGCAGCACCTCTGRTCAGGGTGGGTGAGAATAATGAGAGAAACCCAAAACTGCCATGACGAGGGAAAAAAACGTAGATTGTGTTCAGCCAGATGGCTTGGGAACCTGAAATGATGTCTCTGCACAGTTTTGACTGCTTCAATTCACTTCTCGAGTTTCTTTCCTCTTTTACTCCCATTCATATTAAGAAATTCTTATCTGCTCATTTTGCACTGATGTTCTTTGCCTGATGAGCATCCATGCAGCTGCTGGCTAATATCCTATGCTGGTTATGACTGCATGTGAGGTAACAAGGTAAAATGCATGCTGCTCCAGTCAGGAATATGTTGATGCCCGAAATATATTTTACCGCAGGGTAACATTTGTTCCTTTGTCCCCACCATGCTTCAGAGATGTGGCTCTGAAGTCCCTGTCCTTGCAGTGATCTTGCCTTTCATACCAAGCGTGAATCCTTGACCAATCTGGTTTGCTGATGGGAGAACAAGCCAACCTCACTGCTAAAATTCAGAGTTTCATTCTTAGTGCAGCTGCTGGGAGCTGAGGCTGCAGTTGGGTGCTGCTAATGAGCTGTTTCTATTGGATGGGTTTGAAAGGGGAAGTTCTTACCACTCAGCTGGACTAACAATGTGGGAATGAGGTGAGCGGTCCTGCGTGTGCAGCGCAGTCCCTCGGCAGCCCTCCCTGGATCTGTGCCTCCTCCGCTTGCTGGCCTCAGCAGATACCAGTGACCTGGAGCCACAGGTCACTTCTTCCATCAGATGCTCGCTCCAGAAATCTCTCCTGCTCTAACATCTGCTTTCACACATTTTTTTTATATATACTGAATACCTAGTCCCCGTTTGCAAAGGTATGTGCAAGGAGAAGAATTTGCCAAACGTTTAGGCTTGGTAAGTTTGTCAGATCCGGGTCAGAGACAGGCTGGTTTACTCTCAGCCCCCTGAAAGATCACTGGAAAAATGTCCTACAGTATTGCCAGGGGTAACTATCTGCRGGTTGGTGATTGGTCTCTTGAAAGTGTTTCACCCAGTTACTCAGTCTTTGGCAAGCTTTCATTGCCATCAGAGAAAGGACATCAGAACTTTACACTGCGGCTTGGCTTAGTGATAATTCTTTGCATATTGCCATCCCTCCAAAATATCAATTGCTTTCATATTAAAGCCATAAGCAAGCAATAGCCTTCTCTTCTTTTTTGCAATAACTTTAAAAAAAGCAGTGAAATGTTTGAGAGAGTGTACCCCGGTGGTCTATGGTCTCCTGGGGTGGCTGGGAGCAGATGAACAACCACCCCACTATTGGGCCCATAGCAGGGAAGGCCTGGGATGGCTATTCTCCCTAGCCCAAAAGGAAGGGAGCAGCAGTGGGTTGGCAGCTCGTTCCCGTGGCTGGGCTCCATCCTCCCGCAGGCAATGACAATGAAGTCTCGCCAGGATGGTGCTGGCTGATAGTCAGCACTTCCTCTGGCACCGGGGCCCATTGCCGAATCACGCTTGCCGTCAGTTATAGGCTTTTTCCTCCTGGTGTAACTATATTTTCCCTGCTCTAATTTAACTTGTTGCTTATTTTGGTGTTGACTGTTCAGAACAATTGACACTTCCCTCCACCTAACATCCCCTGCAGCATCTGCAGGCTGTTGGTGCTGCAGCCCCCATCCCCTCTGCTGCGCTGCTTGGCCGCCCGTTTGGCTCTGGCAACTGTTGGTCGGGGCCATCGTCTCCAGCTTGTGGAGACAAAACCAAGTTTAAAGAAGTGTTCCCAGCAGGTGCGTGAATTGTGGTTTGTCACGCTGCCGTGCTGATCTGAGCTGTGCTGACTGGGAACAGAGACACACATCTCTGTCGGTCTGCAGCGCACCATGGGACGTGTATTTTCCCTAGATCACAGAAGAGTGGGTCTTAAAGAAACACAAGGGGCTGGAGAGTGGCCCTACATTTTACTAAATAAAGCAGCAGTTCCTGAAGTTGCGCTGGTGTGACACAAGTAGTGGTGTCTTTCAATATGCGGCCATTTTGTGAGTGGTAAGCCTGCCCTGGCCAGGGTTTGCCTGGCCTGATTAAACGACACAGGCTGGGGCGGCAATGGTACTGTATAAATGGTCTTTTTTCACTCAAGTGGAAATTAGTCTTTGGAGGAGGATGGTGGTGTGAACAATGTCAGAAAGTGAAATTCCCGTGATCCAGATGAGATTTCCAAAGTTTGCCTCCCCATATTATCCTTTCATTTAGTTTTACGGCTTGTCTCTTCTGGTTTTCAGCTGCCTAAGCAGCACGAACAGTAATATGTGGTTTGCTACTGGATCAAATCCTGCATTATCCGGTGTGGAGGAGTCAATCCCGGCATTGTGGAGCGAGCAGGGGCTCGGAGAGGTTCTTGCCCAAAGAGAAGAGGACAGAGGGAAGGGGAAGGAGCTCGAGTTTGTAACAGATTTAGTGGGTTACCCACTGCCAGAGGAAAATCCGGCCAGTTACTCTGAGGAGCCTTCCTTTAACCATGACTGTGTCTAGATTTTCAGTTAACAGCATTTTCCATGGCCTTTCTTTTCTAGGTCCCATTTCTAGACTGCCATCAGCCTGGACCTCCTTGTGGCCAGCGGTATGGGATCTGTGCAGTGCATGCGGCTGTGCCTTTCTGCTGGCATCTCCTGGGAGTGAGCTCCAGCGCTCGTGCCCATGTGCTGAGTGGGTGCTGTTTGCTAAGGCACTCCAGGTTACCCTGAACATGGCAAGGCAATGCAGAGCTCCTCTGAAGTCCAAGGGGTAATCCATCTTCTTAGCATTATTTATGTGTTTGTGCACCTTGCAAGTGAGGGAGTCATTATTATTTTAAAATGTAATCTCATGGTTTTAATGCTGTGTACTTGCTTCATATTCATGATTGAAAAGATTGCTTATCTAAACTGAAAACTCTTTCAAAGACAGGAAGACGTGTTTGAACTCTGCAGTACAGATGTTCCCTCTGATTTATGAGCACACGCGCAGGGGTACAGACATTCCTGGAACAAGCTGCAAAACGATAAGAGGAAGATGATATAGATGATAGAGACAAGAAAGAAATGCTGAGCAAGGTACTGATGCAGCTGTAAATTAACCGATGGAGGCAGGGAGTGACAGAGGGAGAAGGAGTTTCTCTGGGAGACAGTCTGAAGTGGAGCTCTGTGTGGCAGAGCTTGAAGCCACCACAATGCCCCAAACTTTTCTGTGAGCTCTGAGCATGATCATACAGTAACCATGTAAATATTAGTTATATGTCAAAAGTCAGATAAAATATACCATTTTTGTTGGCTTTGCACAAAGATTTTTTTCGTTTTTTTCAAACCTGCAGATTGGAGTGAAACTCTAGGAGGGATGGGACCAGCAAAACCCGTGTGGATGGGAACCACTGCTGGCACCTGCAGCCGAGGAGTGCGTTGCCAACACTGTCCTACAGCTTTTCTCCCAGTTCATCATTGTTTGCCCCCACTTCTGCTGCTGATTTCCACGAGATGGAGCTATTCTAACATCGCTTTGGTGGCAGCCCCTGGAGAACAGTATGCTACCGCATATTTTATTTTTTTTCCATGACAATATTTCTGAAGTGGGTAGGCTTTTATGAAAAGTCATAATCCAAAAAAAACCCCAACAGAAACCGCTGGAGCTCGATGTGCATTTTGCCAGGCTACACTGTCAAAATGCTCCTTCCAAAAATTGTTCCCAGGGGATGCAGGTGTGTGCTTTGCCCCGCACTGGGGTGGCTGGTGGGGTGTGCATCTATCTTCACCACTCTGGAGGGTTTATTTTGCCGTGGCTAAAGAAAACTCCAATGCCCCGCGTCCCTGGGGGCCACCCTGTGCGTACTGGAGGAGGTGGCCCTTCGACAGCCGCTGGCCCTTGCCTGCAGCCTCTCAACCCGTTGGGGCAGCTGCCTGCCTTCGCCAAGTTGTGATGACCCCCTCACGTGGCATTTCTGTCCTTTTTAATCTAGTTTTGCCTGTTTCCATGCGTCACCTTCTCCCCACTGCAGCACCCACTCATTCTGTCTCCTCTTCGCCCCCATCAGCCCCATTTCCCATTGAGTCACGCTGCAGATGATGAAAAAACATGCAAATGCCGTTGTTCTGTGATGTATGTCTGCAAACCTCATGGCATGGCCTGGCCTTTGACCTGCCCCTGTGGTTCGGGCATGCTTTCCCTCTGCAGCCCCTACAAACAGCAGCAGCTCAGGGAAAGGGTTTTAGCTGGGTAGTTTCTACAGGAGTTGTCAAAATTAGGGCCAGGTTTATGTGCAATATTTGTGATGCTTGAAAAGAGGGTATCCTGAAAACCTCTTGCTCATTGCTTGCATTGCGAGCTGTTTAGGGCTGTGCTGGCATTGTCACCAGAAGCCAGTGTTCTTTTTGCACACAGGAGATAAGCAGTATCTTTGTGACGAGGTGTGGCTGGCCACACACGCCTGCCCCCGAGCGCGTGGCATGCACGGAGCCGGTGGGCAGAGATTTTCCTCCCAGGCAAGTGCCCAGCGCCGGGGGCCGGATCCTCCCTGAGCCTGCCACAGCAGAGAACCGGCTGCCGCTTCTCAGCCACACGGAGTCTGAAATCCTTGCCGCCGTGGGACCGGGACCCGGCTAAGTGGAAACCACAGCAAGATAAATAAAGGGCAGCTATACAGGGCAGGGGGCTGCCATTGCCAGATCTGGTAACACTGCACCTGTCCAAATTCCTATGTGAAATCTTAATTTGCAAAGACTGGAGCGTAAATGTGTTTGGTGGTTGTTTTCTGTTTTTTTTTTTTCCCCAGTGTGGTTTAACATCCCTCCTTCTCTGACCCCAAGCCACACTTTACAGTGGAGGGAGCTTTGGAGGAAATACAAAAACCTCGTGTGAGCTCCCAAGCAGACAGTTGTCCTCTTTGCAGGCACCTCTGGGGCAGACTGAAACCTTGTGCCTAAGTACCAGCACACTGGTACTTAGCCAGCACTGCCTCTCTCTTGCTTTTCAAGACCGGGACAGAGACAGCATCAGCAGAATTTCAGTTTATTTAATCTGATGACCATCCTCCAGCAGCTGAGGAGTGCAGCCGGGAGGCCCCAAGGAGCAGGCAGACATCAGCTGGCGCCACTGCTGAGGAGCACCTTGCTGTGGTTCCCCCAGCTGAAGTTTGCTTGTCTTTCTTCCCCTCTCCAGCCTACCAGTGTGACCTTCTTTGAAGTGATTCTGCTTGGGCCAACTCGTTGCCACTATCCCACTTGTCCTTTCAGGGAGTCGTTAAAATCCTCTAATACAGCTTATTTAAACATAGCTTTAAAGTCCTAATTTTCATAAAACTGTGGGTCTATACGTGCATGCCTAGCATGTAGTTACCGCGCATGTTGTGTGTGTGCACTTGACATGCTGGCCTATCTGGCTCAGGTTTGCACACTTGAGTGGCTGTGTGGGTGTATAGACTTGCCATGTGCATGTTCAAATACAAATGGGCATTTGAAATCAGCCAAGAAAACATGCAATATGCTATTGCCTGTGGGTGTTCAGGGGTGTAATTCTCGGGGGTGGCAGTGTGTCCATAGCTTCTTATAGATTTCACTGCTGTGCAAATTCCCCAAGAGCAATGGGTCCAGGTCCCAAAGCTCCTGACTTACCCTGCCTCTGGGAAGGCTGCACAGATGGAGGGAGGGAGGGAGCAGGCTGATAGCAGCGCATGGGAGCATGGCACAGGCAACACTGGTTCCAGGAGGAAGGGATGAGTGAAAAATTAATGAGCCAAAGTAGATTATTCCCCTTGCATGCAGGTCCCTGCTTTGGGCAGGCAGCCAAGCTGGAGCACAGCAGAGAGGAAGCATCTCACTTGCCTGCCCCCCTGCAAGCCCACCACCCAGAGCCAGGGAGAGCTGAAAACAGGTGAGGGGTGCCTGCTCACAGCCAGAAACTGTACACAGAGCAATAAATGGTTCTTCCCTATGTTTCTTCACCAGAAAGAAGATGAGGCATGTGGTAGCTCTTGCTAAACATTGGTGCCACGGATATTTATTCCTTTTATGTGAGAAGAAAAAAGTAGTAAAAGGATGTAACAAACCACAATATAAATATTACTGTTTGAAAGATCTGGGCTAGGAATTACTTGGACTTCCATGACTTTCACATGGCAGGGGTGTAGGTGATTTAGGCTAGTGATTATTCAAGACACAGGGTGCGATTGGACTTTTAGGATTTGAAACAATTACACTTGCTTGTGAAGTGGGTGTTTAATTTCTCTTCAGTTTTAACTCATTCTTTGAAAATGTTAAGGCTACAAATTATCACACCCTTGGTCTGTGGAGTAGGACAAACTTTGCTAATTTTCTCCCACCTCACTCAGACTAACCACTTTTCTCCAGTTCTACTATGTCACAAAAAATAAGATTTTTCTTTTTTAAGTAATTCACACTGGTCTGTGCACACACACATGCAGGCAGGCATGTGTTTCRTAACAGGTTTTTGTGCTTGTGACTCAGAGCTGAACTATCAAACCATAACACATGGCTGACATCTGGAATTCACTCAGATGCTTTTGCCATTTGAATATGGTAGCCATGGTTTTCTACTCTCCTTTCCTCCAAAATGTAACTTTCTTTATTCTCAGCTCTTATTCTCAGCTAAAAACAGAAGTAGAAGATTTTACTGAGCTTGTTGGTGTCACTTGATCAATATATATAAAATATTTTGTCCGAGCCTGCTTAAAAAGCTCATGTGTTCAGGGAATTTGGCAGACAGATCTTTCCAAAGAAAGCCTCTACTTTGTCTTTAGATTTAAAATGATTGCTTACCATGAGAATATTCAGAAAATTGCTTATTTTTGCTCAGTGAGAGTCTGTGCTTGCTTAGAGCACAAGCAGTCATCAGTTAGCTAGCAAATTGGGGTAAGAATTGCAGACGGATTGCCTTGGTGTTTGAATCTAATTAGTTACATTAATTCCTTCAAATGAATGTCTCTCATTTGGCTGGTTTTAGAGCAAGATTAAAATATGCTGGTGTTTGCTGTAGTGTGGAACAGTTTGTTTTACCTATGTCTCAGAGGACACTGTGTGACAGAGGTCTGTCGCAGGCTGGTACGGTCCTGCAGAGATTAAGATTTTGCATTCTCCTTGAAAATATTGTGGGGATRCCAGTCAGAGTGTTGTAATTAAGGATGTGTTGAATCTCACATTGATACCAAGGATTTAATGAAAACTGCCGCTGTGATGAGTCTCAAGCAAAAGGGGTGAATTGGGAGAATTGCTTCTGGCTCTGACTCAGAAAAGCATCTAAGCATATTTTTTAATCCAGCCCTATAAGCACATCTTTAACTTTGGGGACCGTCTGGTTCTCCATTGACTTTGAGAAGGATGTGTCCCTGCTTCAGTGCTGCTTCAGGAAAAAAGGAGGAGGTGTTGTTTGAAGCCTRTGCTGACCTCTCTCTCTTTGAGAGTAAGTGTATTGAGTCTTCAAAGGGCTTTCTTTGCCTGGTGAGGGGCTGCAAAAGTGGGGTGACTTTGCCAGTAGGTTGTAGAAGGTGATCGTGAAGGTTTCTGAGAGATGCCATATGAAGATTTGTTGCAGAGGCTTTCCAGCCTTTGGCTATTGGAGTAAAAAGTGGCAGTGGTGGTGCAGCACTATGATGCCTGTGAGTGTCACAGCAGTGAATTAATGTAACTCGATGCAGGATTCTTAATATGTTTCAGTGTACAACCTCTCAGGTTCAGCAGGGAGGGCTTCACACACAGCATGTGGTCTACGGCACAGATCTGCCACGTATAGCTGACTCTGATCACCTGACTGTATGCCTGAGCTGTCAGCTTTCCACATATGTATTTTTTTGAAATTTTTTTTGTAAGCAGTTGTGTTTCAGACCTGTTTCATGTCTGTTCTATTCACAGTAGCTGGGTAAAAATCTCATATCAGTGCTTCAGAAAATAATTTGTGCTCTGGGGTGTCTGGCTGTTACTGCAGTTTAGTAACCACACTGTGCCAAGGTGGTCTCATTGTGGCAGGCTGTGATGCTTAAACACATGATGGCTGGAAGGGCACCCTGCCCAAGGTCCTTCATCCTCATAGCTGCACTTCGCCACTGGCTGGACAAGGTGGACGGACCCACATTGACTCATCTGTCAGGATTAAAGTGGAGTCCTTCAAACTTCGACAGATTGATTTCTTCATCAGAAAGCCCCTGGCTCTGGACGTGGCCCTGGGCTGTACTGTTGTAACAAGGTTTACCAGTGCCTATGGATATGTATGTTAAAGTGACCCTGGTGGCTGTGCCCCTGACTTTGGTGAGGGCAGGAGGTGGCCCTGGGCTGAGGTGGTGATGGCCAGAGCAGTGCCAGCCCGTCTGCAGCCCAGAGCAGGCAAGACCGCCCCGGTCCATCTCCCTGAGCTGGTGTGTGAATGTGGCTGTGTTTAGCTGCTGGCAGCTCTGCTAATTGATTATGTGGGTACACAAAAGTGCAGTGCTATAAACAGCAATTAAAACTATACTGTCAGACTGTMAAAATCAATCTCAGTTTTGGATATGGCCAGACATGCTACTTTTTTTCTCATTATGAGGATTAGAGCTTATGATTATGGTTATCTGGTGCTTCTGATTGTTAAATTCTGTTTTCAGTCACTTTGTTGCTTTTGATAAAGTGTGAGCCCCTGAGTTGAGCAGTTCCTTGCCAGATCTCTGGGTCAGGCTGATTTTGCTGGAAAACTTCAGCCAAACCATCTTGGCCATTTTTTAGCACAAATCCTGTGCACATAAATCCCGGTGCACACCATCCCCTGGGGCTCCCCAAGCTTGCCGCATCCCTCAGGGTGGCTCGGTGGGGCCATGTGCCCTGGTACTTGCACCAACCTGTCCAGATCCCTCTGCCACCGACTGAAGTGTGCAGACCCCAGCATTGTGCTCTAGCTTGGGGGTGGGTGATTTATGCTTCTCCAGTCTGGGGTGGGATGGGAACAGGGGGACTGTCTTTGAGTCTGGTCCCTACTGAGTTTTGGCTTGCTTCTTGTAAAATGAAAATTATTACCTCCCACACCTCCTTACCTCTTGCCCATCTCCCCAGGCTGTCGTGAAAATTAACATCTTTCTGAAGCATTCGCGTACTGTAGTGGCATGGGAGAAAAACAGGCAGAAATTAATTAGTCTGTCTTCAGAGCAGGGTTTTGAGGGTTATAGAAAATAAGCCTGTTAAACATTAAGGAGAAAGCAGAATGCTCTGTACTGGGTCCTCACTAACCCTGGGTACTTAATGACATGTTTTCACTGGAAAAAAAATAGTATTATCATGTTAATTAAAGGCTATGCTAGAATGCATATGTACAAGGGGCGTAATTGAAGGATGCTGAATGTCTGCCAGTTTGACATTACCTAACTAGCTTAATTTTTCAACCATAGTAATATTCTTGTATTTATTTATTTTTTGAGGTGCCATATGAAGGAAAAAACATTTTAGCAAAACAGCATACTGAGCAGAGTAAACTACACCAGTAGGGTTTCTTGTTACTCTGTGCCTGATGGAGACAATGAAAAAGGATAGTAAACGGAGCAGAGAAGCAAAGGTGTGCGTATCATACATAAAAAGGTACTGTAACAGCAGTGATCTGTCTGTCATAGTAATGAAATCAAGCGTTTGGAATAATATGATTTCACAGCAAGAAATGATAGTAGAGAGCTGCTGAGCTGAATCTATATTAGGCGGTTGTGAATTATCCACATGAAACTACAGAAAAGGTTAAATCTTAACTTTATTAAATGGTAAGTCACAGCAGACAGGGTCCCTTATTGCTTTTCTAAATTCCTAGCTTTCCTTGTTTCCAGCTTGTTATTTATTAGAGCTCTGCACAGCTCTATGGATTCCATGCAGTACTGGGCTCGCAAATTCATGGTGCTACCCCTCTTGCCCAGGCTCCTGCTCCTACTCTTGTACTGTGCTGTCAACCACCATATTTGAAGACATCACTCTCTTTAATCTCTCTGGTTTCTCCATATATACCTCTGGTAGAAAAAAAGACAATTCTGCCTTCCTTTTGCAGCTGGGAAGCCCTGGCACAAGAGTGTGTTGCTTGCTCAGCAAAATGGGATTGGATTTGTATCCCCAGATCTCCAAGTATCTTAGACCACCAGCTCCTAATTTGATCTCCTCTGTGACTTTGTTCCTCTATTTTCTTAGGCTGGCACCCTAAATGACTCATTTATCCACTCCTCTCTTGAATTCCCCCATGCTGTTTTCAGACTTCCCTTTCTGAACTAGGTCAAAAGCTTTGGCCTTTTACAGGTAGTTTCCACTCAGAATTACTTCTGCTGGGGCACCTCTGAGGAAAGATAAAAATCTGATTAAAAATAGGAAAACCAAACCACACACARTGTAATTAACCCTGAACCTGTTGGAAGGTCAGCTGATTTTTAAGATGATTTGTAACTATTAAATTGGGCAAGGACAGATATGAATCATTACTTGATCTTATCGTCATTGCCCTGGTTGCCTTTGATCTCCATTTGTCCTTCCCCCGTTTGTTTATGCCTTGTTTCAAAGTAGACTGTAAAGCCTTTGGGGCAAAGACCAGTRGTGTGGTGGTAAATGAGAAGGACAGACTGACTCCCTCATCTTCCGGCCCAGTCTTGACTGTGGGAAATGGATGAAAGCTGCACTGCTGATGGTAGGGATGGGTAAATCTGCCCTTGGAGTGGGGAAATTTACCCGTGGTCACGCCAGGGGAAGGGACCGAGTTTGCCTGAGCAGCTTATCTCGATCACTTGGTGGCCAGGGGAGTAGCTGCTTGGGGCACCTTTGCATCAGCCAGGAGCCAGCCTGGCCAGTACTGTG
Organism: Oceanodroma leucorhoa; assembly: GCA_030449065.1. Taxonomy (NCBI): domain Eukaryota; kingdom Metazoa; phylum Chordata; class Aves; order Procellariiformes; genus Oceanodroma; species Oceanodroma leucorhoa. Next base: position 6,370,981 of record JASVER010000041.1, on the reverse strand, counting down.
ACCTGTTATTGACCGGAAGCCTCTGCCAAGCAACACAAACGAATCTGCTATTACCAAAAATAAATAAATAAATAAATTAAAAAAAAAAAAAAATCATAGAAACATAAAATGTCTGTAGCTTTAGCTTTCATATTGTTTTCATTCCAAGGGGACATTCACGAAGAGTTTCAATTATTCTCTGCCAAGACACTCTCAAATACATAGTTATTGTCAGATTTTACACAGACAAAAAGAATAGTATGAGGTAAGGCTCATGAGATAAGACAGCCAATGGGGAAACATCAGAAGATTACCCTAGAAATGTACATTGATCTTTTTAATGCTCTTAATTGTGTTTAATGCTTCAGGGAATAAACTGTGTGAAGAAGCTGTTGTAAGGCTAAATTAGGGAGGAACAGTTGTGAGAGAGCCAGGTCTTAAACACCTGGCACAATGCAAAAGCCAAAGCCGAACCAGAAATGCCACTTACAATGCAAATATCAAACAAAAGAGTGCCAGTAGCTCTTTTCCCTAAAAACTAATCTCTAGACTTCATTGCAGTGGTCGGTGGATATCTTACCTTTTCTTGACCTTTTACTTTCCCCTTGCTTGATTTTTGTCTCCATCCCTTGCTGTAAGAAAGAACTGCATGAATACCTTGGCGCTTGATTTCTTAAAAGTATTAAAGATTAAATGTGCTAAACCTCTGGAACAAAGTTGAAGCAGTGGCTACTGATCCATTTTAAAGTGAGGTTTCTTCATTTGGGTTGGCAATTCCTTTGGCACAGGTCTTTGCAGCTCTCTCCAATTACATGATGGCTTATGTTTGAGAAAATCTCATCCCTCATTAGWGCTATCTTTATTTCTAACTCTCTCACCATAAGTAGATATGAAAGACTGGACTGGGGTTTTATAATCAGAGGGGAGGTGTAGGTGAAGCCATTAGCAATAAACCTGCCTTAGTCAACAGGAAGGGTGGAAAACTGGTGAATCAAAAGTGAAGACTGTTGTGAGAGGTTTGGCTGAGGTTGGTTTTTGTCCACCACTACTCAACATTTTCATAAAGTAGAGACAGATTATTGAATTTACAGATGACACCAAGGTGGGAGTGCTGTGAGCACACCTCAGGAGGGATTTCAATTCTAAAAGATCTCAATAAATTAAAGATTTGGGCTGAAAAATGATGGCATAACTCAATAAAGTCAAATCCAAAGCTTGCTTTCACAGAAGCAATGGGATGAATGGACACAGGTAGGGAAGGGCTAAATGGGCAGGAGTTTGGCAGAAAGGGATCTGGGGTGTGTAGTTAGTTACAAGGTGAACATGAGGCAACGTTATCCTCCAGCTGCAGGGAGGGGGGGAAAAGTGCTATCAGGATAGCAGTACGAGCTGCAGGAGGATGCACTGAGCCTGCGACTAGACAAGCCAGCTCAAGAGCTGTGTTGACAGCAGAGAAGCYGGGCACCAACTGGAAAAAGTCCACAAAAGAACGGTAAGAGTCCTGAGGGTTACAACAAATAACATCTGATGGTGAAAGACTGAGGGCTTTTCAGCCCAAAGAGTGGGTGACTGAGGAGGAAAGAGAAGAATGTTTCGGTGCTGCAGCACTGCTGTGGAGTAAGGGAATGGCAGTTTGCAAATAGCAGTGAAGAAGTTTCTGATTTGAAAATGGGAAACACTTTCTGCTGGTAATGGTGGTGAACTGTAGGAATAGGATGACAGTTTTCAAGAACAACTGGGAGAAACATCCTCCAGTAATGACACTGGAACAGCTGATTCTGCCTTGGGACAGTGGTAAGAAATAATAGCTTTTCAAATCCTTTTGAGTTATATACTTCTATGATTCTACAACACAAATATTTCAAAGCATTTTGCCCTAAGAAAACTGAAAGAGAAGATAACCTGGCTTCAGATTTCTTTTGCTTGGTATGCTTAGTGTCAGGTGGTATAGCTTTGCTTTTCACAGTAATAAGTGCCTTGGCTCATTCTCAGGAATGGTGGTGTGAAATGAAAGAAAAAATAAGAAGTCTGCATTCTAGGGAGGAGTTTCTTCTGCAATTAATTGTGGCTGCAGTCTGACATGGGCTGAATGTTCAGAATCTCACCACTTCTAAGGTAGCTTTATCGTGAGTTCTGAATGTCACTGCTCCCCGTCGGCTCCCGTTTTTGTGTGTCTGTTGGCCAGCGTGATACTAGACTTCATAGCATGTAGCCTGGCTAAACAAAGGTAACTATCAGATGCAACGTGTTGGGAACTTGGTTCAAGCTACAGCTTGGTTTGGCAATTAAATTTCTGTAAGTCTGTTTTTTGGTAACATATGAACTATGACTCCTACAGGGGAAACAAAAAGCTAAGAATAGTATTAGTAGGAATGTGGCTTTGGTGGTTTTTCTTAGTAAAGAGACAGATGAGCAAGACGTAGCCTGTAAAAAGGAAGAAAAGGCGGGTGGGTGTCAGGGAGAGAGATAATGAGTTTGAAAATTCCAGGTGGGATCTAGTGGTTTGGGCATGTGGAAAGGTAGACTGGATTTGCTAGCTCTTAACCACCAAAGACAACTTTGTGTTCTAGCTGAAGCAGGAATTACCTTCTCAGATAATATTTTTTTGAGCTGCTTCTCTTATATATGTACTATAATTAAATTTTAAGCAGTTGTCTAGGGCTAAGTCAAATGTGTTAAATAAGTATCTGAAATATGATGCTTTCAGCCTTAGTGCAATTCCTCTGGAGTTTCATGCTGAAGAGTTCCAGACATTTTTTTGTGGGATATGGAAACACCTGGATGGAAGAAGATATTTCAACCATTTCCATTAAAATTGAAGAGTTCTATGAAATCAGGTAGATTTTCCTGGAATTTCACACAGAAGGGAGAACGGTAGAAGAGTTTAACATTTTCCTAGTGAGATACTTGAATTATTTTTAAACATTCCAACAAGTTCCCCACCCTCCCCCCAGKTGAACATTCAATATTGCAGTAAAAGAAATATAAGTCAGAATAATATTGGGATGCTTTGATTTTGTTGATTACAGAATGTTCAGATGACTGGAAACCAAATGTTGCTGCAGAACCTGCTTTGTTCAAGAAGTGGTAAGTTGAGGGGCGTGCTCCAGCCTGATGGGAGAGAGACAGGTCTTGCACAGCTCTACTTGGAAGTTCCTCACTTCATGGCTTTTCTTCATCAAGAAGATCAAAGGGAAGAACTAGAGGTGTCCTAGCAAGCCAGATTTTGAAACACGTAGTTAGGAAACTAAGCCTAATTGTGAGAAGCTTTCCAAAGCCTCCACCAACTAGCTCCATCCAAAGAACAAGGTTCCACCTCCAGCTGCCCTCTGTTCCTATGGCACTGCCCTGGGACATCCCTGCAATTTCTTATTGAAAGTGATCAGTGGAGGACTGCAACACAGCTCCCAAAAATATTTCAAAGGAYGCAGCACGGACCTCTGTTCTCACACGTCTGTTCCTGAAGTGGTAGAGTCTGTGCGAGGCCTTTTCGCTGCTGTGTGCAGAGCTCAATGCAGAATAGCTGTGTGCAGTTTCTGCTGCAGATGTTGCTCAGCATGCTGCCATGCTCTGCTCAAAGAGCACTTCCCCAGAGAAGTGATGGGATTAGTGCRGGCTGCCACCCCTGAAAAAAACAGTCCCATAACACAACAGGATTAGTTGATAGTTGTGGTATGTCATTTCCACTTCTTCCTCATCTTTACTAACTGAACCGTTCATTTGCAACCCCAAGCTCCTCCCTAAGAAGAACTTACAGCAAAGCTGGTAAAAGAAAGCACTGTTCAGTTGATTCACTGGTTCCAGCCCATAGATCCCCATCAGAGAGGGGTTGTGTGGAGCTGATGCAGTTACCATTTCATTACATCATGCACTTGAAGTGAGTGCATCTAAATCCTAGAAGACAATGATCTAATTCTCCTGCACCGCTTTCGTTCTTTAGTTGGTGATTGCAGCTTCCATTTGCTGGTAAATGACTGCTGAAGACTATTAAACAAGACAAAGCAGGGCCCCTGTTTACCTCCAAGCACTGGGGCCGAACATAGGATGTACCTTCATGTTATGTCTGCTACATTCCACTAAGCTTGCAGTCCTGCCGATCAAGCAACTGCAGTGGTCTGACCAATTATTTCTTCATAAGCCTGTGCTGTCGCCCGTACCTGTGTTACAGGCTGAAAGCTTAATGCTGTTGATATCTTCCCATTTGTTCCACTCCAGATAAAGCAGAAATCTCCAGAGGTCTTTGGTTGCCTGAGACCTCCCAGGTTAACCGTAACACCTTGCTTCAGGGAAGGCTGGCAGATTTGGAAGTCAATGTGCATCTCCTGGGGTGCTTCCAGGCTCCCTGAGCAGGGCTGGGCATCGTAAGGTCAGGTTATTCCCCAGGGGAAGCGACAAGGAGGCTGTAGAGTAGGTCTGAAGACTGCAGCCTTGATATAAAGAATGCAAGAGGAAGAGCTAGCTGACTGCCAGCTGGAGCTGTAGGTTCCCTTTGCAGCAGCAATTCCACCCTGGTGTCCCAGGTGTCCAAACACAGGAACTCAGACCCACACACCCTGTGCTGTGGACCACAACCCTCTGGCTAACTTACCACTGCAGGCAAGAGCCAGTGGTGCTCTCTGTGGCAGCTAGAGCTGGTCGACAGTTTATTGTTTGTTTTAGTGAAATCTTTTTCTTGGGGAAAAAAAAAAAGTTGGGAAAGTCTCTCTCTCTCTCTCACCCAAAGAATACCTGTTAGAAGCTCTTCAGCTTCATAGAGGCTAAGCAGGATGATGGCTGTGTCTGTCCTGCAGCGTGCCCTATAATCTTGGCACCATGCTTGCTGCAAGGCACCCTGAAACCTGGATTCCTCAACAGTAGCAGTTGCACCAGGGTTTCTTGTCTGCAGATCAGGGTTTCCTTACAAAGCCTGGAGCTTGGTATGCTTGTGTCTCACTGGGCTCACTCAAGGTGTGGGAGATCTGGATTTCAGACCCTTTTATGAAGGAGGCAGAAAAAAGACTTAAACATCAGCCTGTTGCCTTTCTGGTCATAATTTTAAGCAAAGGTTCAGACTGCAGTATCTTGCCTTTTTCACTCAGAAATGTTGTAGGTCTAGTTTTCATTCTGATATGGGATGAAAATGTTTGACTTTTTAATGTAATAAGATTTCTACCTGGCCACCCAAGGGAGGTGGCTCGTGGTGTGGCTTTGTAGACTATCTTTGTGGTGGGAGAGAGCTACCAGGGCCTCAGAGAGCTCCATGCCCACAATTAACATTTTGAATAAAGAGAAATCCTCCTCCATGTTTGTTACAGTCCTGCGGTCTCTCCTTTGCAAGTAAAGTTGATGTGGTCAGGGAAAGGTGCTGATGGCTAATGAGGCGGGGTAATTCTTTGTAGCTTCTGCTTCCTAAAATACACATTTTTTTTTTTTTCTTTCTCCTATTGTCCCTTCTCTGCAGCTCCTAAAGACGTGAGCCTGTTTGGCAAACCCAGAAAGTGGGAAGATGAAAGCATGTAGTGCCCTTTTGGAAGGGACCCATGTGGCCTGCAGTTCCTCTTGAAGACTGTCTGTTCCAAGATGTTGATGAGAATGCAGTTGTCAGATAATGATCAAAACAAATGGCGTCATAGCTGATATTGGCTTACACGGAAAACATTATCAAGTGATCAAGTCATAAATCACATCTGGAAATATATAAGTTAAGCTTCATCAGTGCTCCCTTTCTTGATTTCTCTTCACTTATTCCCACTGTTTGATAAAACTGATTAGTAAAACAAATTTGATACGGTCCCTTCTTGTTGTCTTATATATTTGTTGAGGCTCATGTGGTGAGAAACCTATGTCTTGGTTAGAAATGATAGCTGTTGTGAAAGTACTAATGTGGACAATATGAATAGTGGGAAAGGAATATGAAAGRCTTGAGTAATGAAAGCTTAAACTGAACGATGTTTCATATGCCGGGGGAGGGGGGGGAGGGGGGGGGAGAAAAGAAAAAAATAAAGGGTTTGGATGTCCTTCTTTTTCCAGTGAAATGTAATAAAAAGGAAAATTTTACCTTGGAGCTACCAAATGTGTTAGTTTTGTCTCAAATGAAATATTCTGTTTTTTCACTCTGAAAACACTGAAACGGTTTGTTTAAAAATTCTCTCCCACCTTTGTTTGTCTAACATTATTTGACTTGAATTATGAATGGTTGAATTTTGGTCATCTCTGAAACTGCTTATTTTGTTGCAGCCCTATTAGTAACCGCCCCTTGTACCCATTAGCTCTGTTTCTGTGGTCTCTGAAACAAAAACATCCAGAARAAAAAAGCTATGGGAATGCCTATGGCAAGAGTGGTTGCAATTATTTACAATGCTGTTGAGATTCCATTGTAGAAATGATATAAAGAGATATAGATTTTTCTTTGAGCCAGATGAGGCCTTGGTGTTGCTGTTATCCTGCTTCACCGTTCCAGGGAGGATTTGTGGTCCTCTCTCCTTGGCAATGCCTCAGGTACTTCTACAGCAAACTTTCTGGCTGCTCTGGCTGCTTTTACAGAGCAAATCCTCTGTGTATAAGATGATAGTCAGCAATTGGGGTAAAACAGCAGGATTCCCTCTATGCTTCAGTAAAGATGGTCCAATATAGTCTAAAGTGGAAAAATGTAATAGTACAGAGGACTGGGTTAAACAATAGCAAAATGAGCCATGCATTAAATGGAAACAACCCCCATGACACTGCAAGGAAAATGGTCTGGCAGACGTAGTATATATATAAACTTTAAACCATCAGCCAGTATCTGGCATCAATTAGAAAAGTGCACGGGACACTGCACTGCTCCATGGGTTTGACGTCACGTCCTGCCCCTCCTGCGATCATAGAATCATAGAATCATTCAGGTTGGAAAAGACCTTTAAGATCATCGAGTCCAACCATCAACCCAACACCACCATGCCCACTAAACCATGTCCTGAAGTACCACGTCCACATTGATTTTGAATGCCTCCAGGGATGGTGACTCCACCACTTCCCTGGGCAGCCTGTTCCAATGCCTGACTACCCTTTCAGTGAAGAAATTCTTCCTAATATCCAATCTAAACCTCCCCTGGC
>JASVER010000041.1:6234272-6363363 GCA_030449065.1 Oceanodroma leucorhoa | reverse complement strand
CCTCAGGCAGATCAACACTCCCGCCCAACTTGGTGTCGTCTGCAAACTTACTGAGGGTGCACTCGATCCCCTCGTCCAGATCATTGATAAAGATATTAAACAAGACAGGCCCCAAAACTGAGCCCTGGGGAACACCGCTCGTGACCGGCCACCAGCCAGATTTGACTCCATTTACCACAACTCTCTGGGCTCGGCCGTCCAGCCAGTTTTTTACTCGTCCAAGCCATGAGCCGCCAGCTTCTCTAGGAGGTTGCTGTGGGAGACAGTGTCAAAGGCTTTACTAAAGTCCAGGTAGACCACATCCACAGCCTTCCCCTCATCCACTAGGTGGGTCACCTGGTCATAGAAGGAGATCAGGTTGGTCAAGCAGGACCTGCCTTTCATGAACCTGTGCTGGCTGGGTCCGATCCCCTGGTTGTCCCGCACCTGCCTCGTGAGCGCCCTCAAGATGAACCGCTCCATGATCTTCCCCGGCACCGAGGTCAGGCTGACAGGCCTGTAGTTCCCCGGATCCTCCCTCCGGCCCTTCTTGTAGATGGGGTCAGAACTCGACACCCAGAACCACGCAGGGCAGGGCAGGGCAGGGCAGGGCAGGCTTTGCCCGGATTACATATGCTGTGCTCTTTTGCATGTAGTTAGTAGCACCAGATTAGGTTACTAGATGAGAATAGCAATCTGTGATATGGTGCGTAATAAGAAAACTTGCTTTCGAAGGTCTGCATTTTCTCTAGTTATGTTCCTAGTGTTGATGCACATTGTAGGTATTGGTGTCTAATGGTGAAGGAAACCCTGCTTAGCAACGATGCTTCCTCTTCAAATCCAAGCTCAGGCTGTTTCTTTCCAAACAGGAATGGACAGGGTTGAGAGCGTCTGAAGCAAGAGGGTAAAATTGTGTGGCAAAACACAGAATTGCATTGGATGTGAAGCAAACGCTGAAACTAGAAATCATATACAAGGTGTCTCCTCCGTGACAGTCACTCAAGTCAGGTTGTGACAACGGGTTGAGTCCGCGAGGAACTTGCCATAATTTTCATTGAGCCTAAGAGGGCAGAACAGTGAAAACCAGACCTGGACGGCAACTGAAGCTTGGTGCAACTGCCTTTCCTCCCCAGTACAACTCTCAGCCCCTTCATCTCAGCTGTGATCGGAAAACTTCCTTGTCGTGATGGGAGAAGCACCCCCTCTCCATCTTCGAGCTCTGCAAAGAGCCACATCTCTCTCCCACATGGATTTTGGCAACCAGCAAAAGCAATGTGTCCTATTTCTCAATCTTTCTCTGGGGCCATCACTTAGTGTAGCAGTGGCAAATTACCAGGTATCAATGCCATGGTGTCAGTGCTCCATTACCACTCCGTTACCACTCTGCCTACAAAATCCTGAAGATGAGCATCAGCTGGCCAGAGCCCTGACTGTTGAAGGCAAGGCAGCAGCAAAACCTGCACTCCAATCTTCCCTTGATTTTTCATGCAGCAGGAGAATGGTTGCACTTGCGGTAGCACTTCAGATACACACTCTTCTTCCTGAGCTGAGCCTGAGGCAGTTTTTTTTCCTCTGGAGGAGGATATGCCACTGAGCATTGCAATTGATAACATCCTAGGAAAGATGAAGGATAAAAGATAGACAGTGAGATCATTTGATGTCTTCTGGTTTTCCCAGAAGGCCCTGTGACTTAAAGGCTAGATCTCTTTCTCGGCAAACAGGGCTTCAAAATCAGGCACAAACTCTCTTTCCATAGTCTTGTTTGCCTTCCAACTGCGGGATCAGGTCTGGGCTACACTTTAATAATTTTTCTCTTTGTATAGGCTGCAAGAAACAGAATGCAGAATGAGGCAGGGCAGCTGCAGCGGCCTCCACACAGCGAGAATAATACTAATGCACCGGGTTTTGTCATCTCTCCAAGGGAGCGTACGCTTTTCTTCATGTGCCACTGGACCTTTAACTCAGCGGGAAGAAAGCATTTATTTCTCTCGGTGTACTTGAGACTGGCGATAGGGCTTTCATACTCTTTCAAAGAAGTTGCTCTGTAGAGGTGTTGCAAGTTTTGTCAACAGCTGGAAAAAACAACATTATCTCTTGTAAACTCTTTTTTGCAGAATTCTAAAACCCACAAAAGGCCCCATTGCTGTGCATTTTGCAGCAGCAACTCCTTACAGGCTCCCACAAGCGAGGCACTGGCCTTTGCAGCCTCACCAAGCCAGGCAGCTTTGCTGATAAACATAACTTTCATCAGCGCTGTGAGCAAAGCTGTCGTGAACATGTTGGGAAATCCCTTGGAGCCTGGGAACCTGGGCAGCACTTGCTCCTCAGCTGCTGGTTTGGTTGGTGTCCCAGGCGCACGGGTTCCCAGCYCCAGCCCCAGCCCGGCCAGCTGCGGGAGGGTCTGCCCTGCCCATCGCAGCGTGGCTGCTTCCAGCTGGCTTTTGGAGAGTCCCTGGCAGGCAGCTGGGTGCCCCCTTTCCCTGGCCAAACGCTGCACTGGTCAACAGTYGTCATATTACTTAATATTTCAAATATGCAAGAATAATCCACTGACTCTTAGCATCCAGTTATTTTCTCAGATGTTCCGTGCTCCCTGTGGGTCACGGCTCTCCCTCAGGATAACACACTTCCATTTCAGACCTGAGAAAAAGCTTGCGTGCCAAAAGCTGCTCATTTTTTTTCCAACTGTTTTAGTGGGTCTAATAAAAGATATTACCCTCTGTCCACAGACCTTGTTGCTTTATGTTCTTAGAGCGTTACACCCCACGGCTGCTAGCACCAGCACTGCCAAGCTGGGGTAACTCAGTTGTTTGTACCGTGACCAAGAGCTCAGGCACATCAGCCTGCTGGGGTTATGGTTTTTCTGAAGCAGTCTTGAGGAAAATAGCTGACCTAGTGCCCAAAGCGCCTCTCTCCTTTCCCCTTTCTGGGCTTTGGGAAAGGTCGCACGTTTCTGAGGCCATGCTGCATCCTTGCCCCACGGCTCCTGGCCCCAGCTTGGACTGAGATATTTGTTTGTTTTCTCCTACCTGGCCCTCCACGCCTGCAAGATTGGAGGACTGGTGCTTGTTCCCTGGTTTGGGGGTGCTTTTGCCTCTTTTAGATAAAAATCATTAGGTGACAACCTGCATCTTGTCCTGTAATTCAGAGCATTTACATATAAGCCAAATACAAGTACTGCAGGTGCTTCCAGTGTGTGTTCTCCCATTTCAAAACCATTTTCCTTTATTCCATTAGGCTGGGGATGGTGGAGGTGAGCTACTGTGTGGAGGCAAGGCAGTCGGACATCATGGTTAAACCCCTTCTCCACTGCAGACCGTCCAGCTCTGCAGCACCATGTCATGTCAGTATTGCTAAGCTAGGTACACCAGGTTGAAAAAAAGAAGTGAATTTGATATTTTATTTATGGTTCATGTGTATTTTCTAGTAAAGCTTGTAGTGAAAAGAATWATCATATGGGTCACAGTCTGCTGGGATTTTCCAGCCACCATAATCAGACATATTCTAACTTYGTTCCAGGGTTCAATTTTTGTTATGCCACGAATGCGGGTTCTTCCTCTCATTTGGCTGTATTTTTGACGTATGGGACCAGTGGTTTGAAAGTCCTGTCTTGCTGTTCATTTGAAGTTCATATAAAATTTTAGTGTTTCTCTTGGGTTTTTTTAATCCCTGACTGACCTTCTCATTTTGTCAGCTAAAGAAATAGTGCGGCTTCTCTGCATCAGCATCAGGGTGGGAGGGCCATGTGCACGCGGGGCTGCGGCACGGGTAGGTGAGGGACAGGGAGGGGGTGGATGCTTGTTTTGGAGAAGATGTCAGGGTGCATGGAGGGATGGCATGGGGGAGGGCAGAGAAGGAGGAGGCCGTAGGGTCAGGCTGAGAAAACATTTGGAAACACTGACCCAGGGAAAACRTCAGTGCAGGACTCGATGGCTGGGCTGGCAGATGAGCAGTGCCCTCCGAGCACGAGCCCAGCTGTCAGACCCTGCCGCCAGATGTTTCCAAACCAGGGCTACACGCATCTCGACTGGGGCTAGAGATGACCGCAGTGGCCAYGTGGAGATGTCATGGCATGGGGGCTTCCCACCCCCTCGTCCCTGTGCCGCGCGCTCTGAGTCACCCCAGCTAGTGTCCGTGCCCTTAGACACAAAGTAAGTGGATAGATATTGCTGCTTTCCAAGTTTTGAAGTGGAATGAGGAAAGCAGAAGTGTGACATCACCTGCATCTGGGTGTGCGCACTGTCAGAGAGCACAGAGTGCAAATAAAAATAGTGAGGTGAGGGCAGGTGGAGGTGTTGCAAGAGCTGTGCTGTGCTGCAAATTGTTCCTGCCACCAACAGCGTTATTCGGTGATAACGTCTCGGCACGCTACTTTTAGATGCYGTTTTGTCCCATTCCTCTTCTCTTTCCCTATTTTAAATCCAGGATGGCTCTGGACAGAGAAGATGAAGGCAGATTTGGAGGTGTGTAAGACACTCTCCATGTGAATTAAGCAGATATGAAAGCCTGAAGTGTGTTAAGCATTGAAAGGATCAATGTATTGCTTTAAGTTCCTGAGCATGGTTGAGATTCAGAGGGGAAAAAAAGGGAGAAACACTGGCTGGGTGGTCCAATGTCAGTTCAGAGGAGTGAAGCTTGGCCCCTGGCTCCTCTTTGCACAAGGCATCTTTATTCACCAGAGAGAGACCCTGGCTTGGTTCCCACAGCAGCACAGTGGGGACCTGTGCTGTGAGGTGAGGGAAGCCTTGCTCTGCCGCAGTCTGTTAAATACCTGCTGGGCGTGCACCATCAGCAGGACTTTGGGCAGTGAGGTGATTAGCTGGTCATAAAGACCTGCCRGGCAGGCTGGTCACTGCAAGTTGTGCTGCACCAGGGGACCTCATCCTGATGAGGTAAATCGTGCACCGTGCTGGTGGTTTGCTGTCTCCTCACTAGGTACCTCGCGGGCACCGGATCGTGCTAGTTGGAATATGGGGTGGTCCCAGAAGTGCATCTCTGCTGGGGAACATTTCTTACCAAAGCAGAGTTAACCTCTGGTGACTGCTGGGAGCTCCCAGGCTGGGTCAGTGCAATGTCAGCAGCCCCGGGCCCAGCAACAGGTCTCCTCTTTCCTGCTGGCTTAAGATGGCCTTTCTTCTAGGGCAGAGAGACTGAACCTTTCCTGTTTGCTTGTATTTATTTATTTTTTAAAACAGAGGGTTTTCTGCAAAAAAGCACATGGAATCTAATGTGACCCTTCGGTGTTCCTGTGCAGCGCGGATCTTCTTATTTCCTGAATGGCTTGCTCTGCACTCAAGTTAACTCACACCTTGGATTTTGTCCAAGTACATTTTGTTTCTTGATATGAGGCCAGGCTTTGCTGAGTTGTGGTGCCGTTTTCTTCTCCGTGGTCTCCTCCCTGTTTCTCTATTATCATTCTCATTGCTGAGTGTTACTGGCACCCTGTAGCCAAAGAGGGGGAGAGCAAAGCCCAACCCCATGCCTGTTTCTGACAACAGCTGAAGCGAGCACGCTGAAGCTGGGGGGAACGCCTTCTTTAATGAGCCTGTAGGTTGAGCTGTCCTGAGCTCGGCCCAGCACTGAAAGGTATGTCTGAAACCAGCTGGAGCAGAAAACATTTGAACTCTATACCCTGCCAAATAGCTTCCAGATGTGTAAGATGTAGCCTCACTATGGACTCCTACTGTAGCTTTGCCAACATTCATCTGCACATTTCTGGTGCACAGGGAACATGAAAGTAGATCTTTTACAACATCTGCTGCCTTTCCCTAGTTCTCCCTCCCTGCTTCTTGTGGTTCTTTTCTTATATTTCATCTTTCCATTAAAAAAAAGGAAGAGCTACAAGTCCTTCTACTGATTTATTAAATCTTACCTGCATGTTTCATATCTTTTTGTGCTGGTGGTGTGGTAAAAAGGGAGGGAAAGAGAGAGACCCTGTTCTTCTGCCTAGAGATCAAGCCAGTGCCTGGGTCCTTTAATGAATTCTGTATTGATTCAGGGTTCAGCTGGGTGCTTTTCTTGCAGAATCAAATCATAAAATGGTATCAAATTCCGCTGAAAAACGTCTTTTGTAAAAAAAAAAGAGATTTATGTTACTGTAACAATAAGAGTTATTGACTCAATTCTGCAGTCATGCATGAGAATTGTGATAGTATCTCTTATTTGCAAATAAAGAAAATTATTGCTTTTTAAGGTCTTACTTTTAGAGTGCTGTTTTGGTTAAGAGAAAACATAATAGAAGCCTTCCTTTTCTGCTGTTCCCAAACAAAACGGGGTAGACATAACCCTATCACTTCAGGTTTGACTTCTTATCTCTGACTCCACAAGTGGTGGTTTTTTGCCGACCTTTGTTCCTACAACAAAAACTGTGTATTCTTCAAAAWATAATTATCTTTGGAGCCCATGGTTGTGTCGATCTCATCTGTTCTGGGAAGCTAACCAGACCCAAGCCTGGGATTTATTTTGATGAGAGACCACCTGGGAATCACAGAAGCCATCTACATACACCAGGGAGTTGTGGTCACACTCTTGGCACATCGTAGACCACAGGAATCTAATGAGTGGAAAGACTTCATTTGGCCCCATCGTCACTGCTGAGTTGATTGATGGGGCTGAGATGCAGTCATACTGACATACCTATTCCTGTCTTCTTGCTGTGATGAGCTGGGGCAGGGTGTGTGGTATATGAGAAGCCTGTCAGTCAACTCATAGGAATTTTACAGATGAAAATGTCAAATGGAGGATGTCTGTGCAGTAGTGCGTATTGCGGAGCTGGGGGAGGGAAACAGGGAGACATGGTGAGATGGAAAAAAAGGTGTTTCCTAATCTAGTCTGCCTATAGTGTAGACTACCTGCTTTTGTCTTCCTCAACTTGGAGCAGTCAGTGTGGTAATGTTCACCCATTGCTACAGTGTTTGCAATGAATCTGCCTGGGTGACATCTGGCCCTGAAGTAACTTACAGTTTTGTTGGGGCAACAGCTCTGAGAGCTGTAATTCTCACCAGCAGCTCCATTTAGCCAGGTGTGCAAGTACGTTCCCGATTTCAGGCACATAAGGAGTCTAACCCACACGCTTCAGACCAAGCATGCATGGAGGGACCTGYAAGATCACGGCTGTCCTGGTCTGGCAGCTAACATCCTAGGGGCGGTCTCTCTCTTGCAGGCTTTTGATGTCTGTGGGGGTCCTTTCTTCCTTAAAGTGTTTTCTGTAGTGGAAGCCTCACCTTCTGCTGCTGTGAATGTATGGACCAGATCTTGTTACAAACCGCATTTAGTCTAGCCTAAATTGAAAGCTGTTGAGATTTTATTCCTATTATCACTGTTTTATTGCTGTTTTCTAAATGGTTTGCTTCTTAAGTTGGCTTTTTTTCTGATAGTTAAGACAAAAGATTTCTATACCACCATTAAAGATGACTAGGGAAAGGCATGAATAGGATACTGAGGAAAAAAGGTTTTAGAACTAAAGTAATGGTCTTAGTTCACCCCTCCCTCCTTCTTCCTCGGGTGTAASAGATAGAGGAAAGCAGAGGCCCTCATATTGGCTGCTGCTTCATCTCTTGACATGATTTATGTAACCTTGTGTCAAAACTGAAGAGATCTGGATGAAACAGCTCTGCTTTTACAGAGACACACTCCTTGGTGGTTTAAATCTTAGAGACAATTTTATGTTGTGAAGCGTCTGGAAGTCTCCTTGGCCCTTTTCCAGCTCAGTGTCCCGTGGAAGATCTTTGTTCGAGTGCCCTCAGTAAGCAACATCTGACTCCATGCCTACAAGACAAAGCAAAGCATCTCAGGTTCAAAGCTCCTGGACTCCTCCTCTTGTAATCCCTACCTAAGTATTATTTGAACGGGGAAAGAAAATAGGTGAGTAGCAACAGTGCTATTTCAATTGCGGAGTATACAGCTTAGCTTAATAAACAGTACCTCTGATATAATCATTCTGCATGTTAACGCCACCATCTCCTCCAGTGCCCTACTTGTAATATCCCTGAGATAATCATGGTAACTACTGTAAGCCCAGTCCAGGTTGAACAGAAGATAGCAAGGGAAACCAGACTTGCTTCAGTCATTGTATCTGTCTGGTCTTCCCTTTACTCAATTAGTTTTGGATCTGACTTTTTTCATTCACAAGTCATCTCTTTGATCTACTGCCTCAAGTACAGCCTAAGCCACTTCTGTCTTCCTTCTCCAGTTTCTTAGGCTTATATTATTGCTCCCTGATGGCTCTGATCTCACATTTTGAGCTGCCCCAGGCCTTTCTGATATTCCCAGTGAAACTACAACAATCCTCTCTCTCTTCAATCATTCTGAGGTGTAAATTTGATCTCTATGTTAGTCTGCCAGCTGACTTCTTTGGAGACTTCTATACCCCACAGCTCTGTGTATGTGCTGAGACTGAACATGGAGATAGTGTAAAAATGGGAGAATACAACTCATTTATATCTGAAGCGAAGCCTGTTTGCAAATGCAGAGCTTTCACGTGTTGCGTATGATATCGAATAACCCCTACAGCAGACTTCACRCTGCTCCCCAGTCTCACAGGACTGACTTTCCAGGTGTCCTGGGAGCTCGAGAAGTTAGTAAGGGTAACGATGCAGGACAGCAGGTCTGGGAGCCTTGACTCTTTGCCTTCTAGTAGCTGTAAGAAGGTTTTGGACTGCTAGGAGGTGAGAAGACATTAACATTAGCAGAAAGCAAAGCCTGCTCTAACCTCCTCTGTGCTTTCTGCCTTTACCAGTCACTGACTGTTTCATAGAGGGACTGGCCAGACTTTCTCTGCTAAGACTCAGTAAGTAGTGTAGTTAACTATTTTTTCAGAGGGTGGGCTGTCTGCATGCCGTTCATCTTGGTCATTGACATCACAGTCATCTGGGGTCTGTGGTATAATGTCTGTTTCCTTAATGTGTAGCAGGGACCACTTAAAATGGAGTAAGTATTGCCAATCAGAAGGTTTTAGTGCAAACCTATGATAATGGATCCATATTCTTCAGATTATTTTTATACTGTTATTATGTGTTGTTATTATGAATAATAATTTACATTAAAATCTATGTTACTTTCATGATCATTRCAGATTTTTGTGGTTCAGCTGTGGTGGCTGAGGCACTCATGAGTAGTGGTACCACTTCTTCAGTCCATTCAAGTTAGACTGAACGTGGTTATTTTAGACTACGTGCTTCCTGTCTCTCCCACTCCTTGCAAACAGCTATGTGGGGTCCCTGGATCACACTGTCTATGGGACTGTCTGCAGAAATTCCACTGAGATTGCGAAGACCAGGCAGTGGAAAGGGCCAGCAGGAGAAACAACAGCTACAAGGAGGGCATGCTTATGCACCCAGTGTGGATTGCTTCTCCCATGCAACTACCATACCTAGTCTTTCTAATTCTCACATTCCGTAGCCCCACAGAGACTCATAAGCAACACAGTTTGAATATCAGTGAAAAATAAGGCACTTCAATACATGGCCAAATATTATTAATGAGCACAAATCTGTATCCTAACCATATGGAGGTTTTTCATTTTACCTTGGCTTTTTCATGGCAAGGGGAGAGTTTCAGAACAAAAACATGCCACAGCCACTGCATGGAGCAAAGAGCTGACTCAGAACTACTTTCTTTGGATGGAGTTGGTATTATGTTTTTCCTGAGGTGGTGGATGATTCCTCTTGGGAAGATGATGTTCTGGCACAGCAGGTGGAATTTATGACAGACTGGTTACTGACACTACATAGGTCTGAATCATACCATATTTGTGTATCAGGACTTACAGATGTTCTCATTTTAAGTTTTGGATAATTGGATAGTTAACACACACAAAATGCTCAAGGAGTAAAACTCCTGCATACAAGAAGTCAGCTAGAGGGCTCCTGAGGTTTATGGGCATCTACAGCTTCAGCTATTCATTTGGTTTATTATTTGGGGAGCACATGTCATTTAATGAGATGACCTCTGTCAATAGCTCCATAAATGTATTCAGTCTGATATAAAATATTGTCCATTTCATTATTATTATTGCACATATGGAATGGATTTAAAACCCAAGTTTTTACAAATAAGTGCACAGACTATTACTTGGTGATATTCAGAAGTGCAATGGGCAAATCTGCCTAGAGCAGATCTGTTTAAGTTGCACCTTTATATGATTAGGATATATTGAAAGCAGAAATACATTTTTCCTGAAACAAAAAGAAGAAAGAATCCTTGATAACTACTTACCAGTTGTAACCTCAGCAAACAAATAGTGCCCTTGCCTGGACTAGCATCTAACTTAACCCTGAGATGTTCTTACAAGCTCTTGAAGGGAATATGATAGCATGTTCCAGTCCAAGAACAGAGCAGTGCAGCCCCTCAGATAGGTAAAATAACACTCAGCTAAAACACATGGAAGGATTTATTGGAAAAACAACAAATAATCTAGCTGCAAGGTGTCCTGTGGTCTTGAAAACAAACAGAAAAAAACCTCCAAAATAATCTCCACTTCATCTTCCAAGCCCTGAAAAGCAAAATGAAAATGAAGATTCCAGAACTTCAGCATGAGAGTTTATAAATAGAAAAGCAAAGAGCAAATTAATTTCCAGGGATTTCAGAGGGGAACGTGAAGGGTTTAGAGTGCAAATGAAAACAACCAGGGAGACCTCACTTCATACATAATCTATATAAATTCTTGAAAAAAATTAATTCAAAGAGAGAGGAGAAAGCACAGGCCATGATGTTTTGTCTCCTGAGCCTTGAGGAGCTGGGAATAGGTGGACAGAGAAACACAAAGATGAGCAGTTTCTTCAGATCAAAAGGATGAATCTTTTTAAATCTTGCTAATCTTTCTTTTTTTATTATTTTTAAGAACTATGTATTGCAACAATGATTGAGTGGAAGACAATTGAAAGGTGATGTTTATTCATCTGTTCCCATCCTTTTCCTCAGTTCCCAAGTGCCACACAAGAGGAGTGTGATACTTTGCTAAATCAGCAGAGACCTGATTTAAAGGATGGATTTACTTTTCCTTAGTATTACTTGCATGCCCTACCAGAACAGGAATGTATATATTTACGTATATTTTATATATAAATAGACTTTTCCTCCATGTCACTGAAGCTTTACTGTGTCTTCTCATCTTCAAGGGTTTTTAATCCTTCAGTTACTGGTAGACTCTTTTTCATTTTCTCTTCAGCCTTTACACTGGCCACTGCCCATTTTTAGAACCAGAACAAAGTCAGAAACAACAGTCTCAGGAGTCCTGCAGRCTCATTGCTGGGATTTCTTTGTAGTGTAATGGTCACGTTTTTTTGTAAATTCCTAGATGTGCTGGCTTTTTGTTTTGTCCAGAGTTGGAAACTCCAGTCAACTTCTTCAGAAATTTTGGAAACACTGAGAAAATACAACCTGTAAAGGAGAGAATTTACAGGGTTATGAATCATGCATATGGAGACTGAGATATGAATTGGGCTTGTTGCTATTATCCTCTCAGTTAATGAAAAATGCACATTTTCTTTAACAAAATAGAAAAAGTACACACCGGCTACAGCTCTTAGTATATCCAAAGACTGTAACTACAAGGAATTATGCATTCAGAAAGCCCCATCTCTCTCCAGTTTCCTCTCCAAACCCTTTCACCTGACCTTGTGTCTCCAAAGTCCAAATCCTGCAAAACTAATATTCCATCCTCTTCTTTTGCAACGAGTGGAAACTCTCAGGCGAAATGGCTTAGCCCTGACCTCTTTTGCAATTTAATGCCTTTCGAGGCGGCTCTAAAATGCTTTTATTATATAGCAAATGGTTTCATTGCTCCTTCAACTGAATCTAAAAAAGCGTGGCAAATCCAGTGTTTTAAAGAGGACTGTTAWTGTCTTTGGTTCTGAAACTCCTCTCCTGGCAGACATTAGGATCCTTCAGCGAACACTATCAAAATGGCATAGTCTACATGTCTAAGGGCTTGATCAGCAACTGGTGCATAAAATCTTGTATAGCCTCCAGGACATTGTTGCCTTTCCAGAAAATAAATTGGCAGAGACATGCTTCTCCAACTTGCTTGTACATAAAGACCTAAAAATGAGGTTTGCTCTGTAAACGAGGTTCCTTTGACTGGAAGTGAGAGGTTTTAGCTCTGCATGTCAGCTAGCCATAAGCTATGAAACAAGCAGGTAGGGAACACATGTTTTGGAATATAATTTGTTCCTGACCTCTGCTGGAATAAGTAAGTCCCTGTGATCTTTCAAATGTGCTTTCAATTGTAAGGTATTTGCCTCCATATTTTGTTAGACAAATTTCAGCTAAATCAGACTCATGTATTTTCCCAGAATTCAGGGGTATGATGTGTATTTCTGATACTTCCCAGAAGACTTTTTTTTTCAGCAAACTATTGAGAATATTACATGCCTCATTATGTAGGTTGTTTTTTTTTTATTTATTTACAATAGATAGTGTATGGATAATAGCCATTTATTAAGAGATGCAAGAACATTTCAGGGTGGGTTATTGCTGTCAAATACGTACATTATTCCTGGCTTTGGATCGGGTGTTTCCTAGAATGCAGACTGGATGTCGCTCCTTCAGGGCAGAAGAGATACTGAATAGCAGGGCAGCAAAAAGGGTCCTCAGACCCATGGGTTTTTTTGGTTTTATTCCCTTTCCTCCCCCTTCTCCTCCCCCCTCCATGGCTGGTAATGCTCAGCCACAGGATATGAGAAATGAAGTCTGAATATACACTTTTGCACATTTATATGCCTGCCCATCGTTTCCTAAACATGCACATGTTGCCTCAAGTACTTAATCCAGAGAATTTTCTGTTGGCCAAAGAGCTATCACACATATCTCTGATCTACCCAAATAGCATACATCTCCTGGATCTGTGCTTTGTCTGGTTAAGAAGAAAGAAAAGCCTTATTCAGGACTAGGAGGTCAGAGCCAAGTTCTGAAGAGGTAGTGAAAAAGGATTTCTTAAATCTTCTTCTGTACAGGAGGCCCTAACTCCCTTCTCATTCACACAAATCACTGTGAATTTCAAATAATGAGCCTGATAGAAAAAGAAAAAGACAGAAAAAGAAAAAGACAAAGAAAGAAAGGTAGATCCTGAAGTAGTAGTAGTAGATCCAACTAAGAAACAGCAGCAGAAAGATATTTTGAAGTCACAGGCAATGGTTTTATAGGGTCATTCTTACCTTCACCAGAATATTTGTTAATCCTGGACTTGACAATGTTCTCCTTGGAGTCATATTCCCTGAATTGAGTAGTTTATACTAGGTTACAGTCAGGTTTCCTTCACTCTGTGAAATTTTCACGATAAAATGATTCAA
This sequence comes from Oceanodroma leucorhoa, assembly GCA_030449065.1. Classification (NCBI taxonomy): domain Eukaryota; kingdom Metazoa; phylum Chordata; class Aves; order Procellariiformes; genus Oceanodroma; species Oceanodroma leucorhoa. The sequence goes on along the minus strand of JASVER010000041.1, from coordinate 6,350,095 downwards.
AAACAGCTCTAGTCCAAATACATACCTTTTCAGTGGACAGTCCTAACTAGTAATAATCACTTTAGTCCTTTGGCTTGGGTGGTAGGAGTTTTTGGGCTGAAGTTCGTGATTTGAGCCCATGTTGGTCCTAGTTGATGCCAGCAGGTGTGTAACTGGTAGGCAATTATGTCCCCTAGAAGAAGAGAGTATTTCCTCACCCTTAGTCTTTGTCTGCCTCAGTGATGATATTGGACCTGTAGAGAAAGACCCAAACATCCTTTTCTACAGTGGAGGAGGGGGGAAACTGTGTGCCTGCAGCTAGACCAGCCTGCGGACGTTCCCTGCACAGAGTACACATTACGCTTTAGTACATGATCTGGCTAACTCTCCATGCAAGTCTGAGACTTGGCCTCGCTTAATTTTTGCATTTTGAATTTGCTATAGTTCTATGTTAAGTTTGCATCTTTCACTACATGTTATAAGTGTCTGGCCTCACTTAAATTACATAGACTGCCCYGTTAGCATCCAGCCTGCCTCACCTCCTTTTTACAGCAGCCAGATGATAATCAAACTGTAAATATGGTAGGAGGTTCTTGTGCAGGAATATCTGTGTTCCCTTAGATGTGCCTTTAATTTAGTCATTTCATGAAGAAAAAGCATTAAAACCTTTAATTTAACTAATTATGATGTTTGAGAGACTTGTTTCATGCAAGTCATTCTGGAGGGCTTGTTGGGGAACCTGTGGGATATCTGATAGGTAATGACTTTTGGCAGAAGAGGAAAAACAAGAGAATCCCTAGAATTCTTCTCTTTTTCTTTTAATGTTTAGTCAGCTTAATTACATGCCTGCATTATTTACAGTCTGTTATTCACTGTAAGATAACAGGGTAGTATGGATTCCTGAATTGCTAGCCCTGCAAAAGTGTAGCTCATTTATTTTAGTGACTGCATCATCTAACCAATTAACGGGATGGTCAGGTTCTTGTAATGAAGTGCAGTAGCTCAAGCATCAGCAAGCAAGGGCTTTTTCCTAAAAACGTGTCTTTATCTAAAAAGTGATTGTGTTGTACAGCTCCTGTTGAATGGTTGGGTACCAATTGTTACTGCAGTCATTGGTGACAGCCTTTTCTTCAGTGAAATGGGATTTACGCAGATATTCTTTTGTTGTATGTTTCTTTAAAACAAACAAACAAACAAAACCCCGCAGTTTGCATAACCAGCAATGCAAGCACCAAACACTGAGGTAGAGGTGATACCCCCACACCCTGATGTGGTTCCTGTTGGGTCTGGAGGGCCTTTTTTCTTCACCAATTTTGCATATCTATGTGACGTTTTTCTGCCATAATATGGGTACAAAACTGTGGTGAATCAGGCTCAGAAGGTGAGTTCAGCTGAGACAAGATAAACTTGACTGAAACCTTCACTCAAGGGAACGAAATGACATGAGAGTAGGACTTGCCTAGCGCCTGCAAAGGGAATTACTGGTGCAACCCTGCAGGTGACCACCTGTCGTGGTTTAACCTGGCAGGCAGCTAAACACCACGCAGCCGTTCGCTCACTCCCCCCTAGTTTTTTTGTTCAGCATGACATCATGTGATATGGAATATCCCTTTGGCCAGTTGGGGTCAGCTGTCCTGGCTGTGTCCCCTCCCAGCTTCTTGTGCACCTCCAGCCTCCTCACTGGCAGGGCAGTATGAGAAGCTGAAAAGTCCTTGACTTAGTTTAAGCACTGCTCAGCAACAACTAAAACCTCAGTGTGTTATCAACATTATTCTCATCCTAAATCCAAAACACAGCACTATACCAGCTACTAGGAAGAAAAGTAACTCTATCCCAGCCAAAACCAGGACACCGCCCTGCTGGGAACCTGCCCCGTGGCTGAGCTTGGTGGAGTGAACTGCCATGGACCAGAGCAGGACTGCACTCTCTAGGGCGGCTCCCTGTGCCGGACAACTTTTTGGATACATGGGRTGAATGCTGTTTGAACTTACTGCAAGTTGAAGCGCTTCCCACTCCATTTGCTGTGCTCCTACTGTGCACACCCTGTGCCAAGGAAAGGGGCAGGGGGGCATGGCACCACCAAATCAGCTGGCAAGTGGCATGAAAAATTACCAGCAGAGCAAACCATGCAGCCGTGAAGAGCTATGGGCTAGCTGCAGTACAGGTAAAGTCGTCAGAGGAATTTTTGTCAGTCTTGAGGCTTAAATATTAGAAATTTCTGCAGTATTGCACACAGCACCCTAGTTGGTACAGGGCTTCTTAAAGACTAAGATGTCTGAAAGGAGGGAAACCCGAAAAAGTATGTTTTCTAAGAGTGTGACAGTGAACTTTTGATTGGCAAAATGAACGAGGACGCAGCAAGCTGCCTTCAAAAGCTGAGGTGAAAGAGCAGATTGCAGGAGAGAAGCCCTGTGCAGGACACCCGAAGCAGGAGGAAGATCCTGGACTCTGACCCGCGGAGAGCTGGAGGCCGCAGAAGGGTGTAAGTACAATTGTAGTTTTGTCCCAGCAACAAACAGAGAATTTAAAGACACTCTGTGACTCTCGTGCCTGTCAGTCAGCAGGAAGCTCCTGCAGCCTGTGGGAGATGCTGCTGAGTAGGCAGGGCTGCCCCGCAGGCACTGGTCCCACCAGGCGTTGTTTTCCGAGAGGCAGGGTACCGCAGCAAAGAAAACCTCTTAGCAGGCTTGTTGGTTATGTTTTCTAAGAGACAGTGAGCACGAGTAATGGTGTCTCCYTAAATCTTTTTTTTTTCTGCACATCTCTGCTGTGAAATTTGCTAATGATTGCTGTGTTAAATTATACTGTTAGGCTGGAGACCTCCCAGGCCAAACCTTCCAATTTGGAGGTAAAYGTAGCTACTGCAGAATAAAAGAGTAGCCATAATATACCTTGCAATTCACACAGAGCTTCTGGAAAATATTGAAGAACTACCTTTATTCCTTCAGGCTCTGCCTCCAAGACTTAAAATGAGTAGCACATAGTCGTGCCTTCGCTTTTCTTGATTCCTATGGAGTCTGGGGGATTTCATACGAATGCAGCTGGGCTCAGAGAGCTAGCAAAAAATGTTATCCTGTATAATAGAAGCTAGTTGAAAAAGAATATATGTGTATGCACATATAAGAGGTGTAATACAGCTGCGCTTCCTGCTTCTTGCTCTGAAGTTCGGACATCAGAACTAGGGAGTTTGCTTTATCCATCCCAAGAGATCCCTTGCGCAGTGTTTGAGGTATTATGTGCTGAAAGACATCATAAATGATGCAAACACTTCAGCTGTCATTGACTCATAAAAAAGCTCAGAAATAGGAAGGTCTGAAGGAAATTGATTTTCTTTAATTCCTTTGTGAAGTGTCATGTGGAATACTGATCACTTTGGTAGGAATGATTTAAATCTCCCTCAGGCGTCTACTGGAAGGCAAACAGGTTTTTAACCGAGATTTTTTTTGTTGAACCATAGTGCTCATCATTTGGATATTAAGATATTTGGAATGTTCACTGACCTAAAGGCGGCTGAACTATGGTTTCTCCTTGGAAGGAGAGGCTGCTTATGTTTAAGCTGCTGCAGAATTAGTTTCATGTCACGTTATGCCACATGCAACTATTTTAATGGCTTTGCAGTTAATAACTAGAAACACGTTGTGGAAATAGGAATATTACTCTAGATACAGTATGTCCTATCTTTGGAGAAGGATCAAAGTGACTCAAGGCTCTATTAGGATCAKTTTTATTAAGCCTCTTCACTACTAAAGCTTATCTTGTCAACCTGGAATATATTTTGCGATTAAAATTAGGTAATGGAAAATCCCCTTGGGGAAAAAAAATCTTATTTAAAATATGTTTATATTATATTTTTACAAGGAAGTTACAGTTCTGTGTTAGAGGTGAATCTTTCCAACATTTTTTTTCTCCTCAGGCCTCGCAGGCAGTGAGGGTAAATTCATGAGTGCATGAAGTGCTGGGCGCGCTCTGGGTGGAAGGTGGGATAGAACTGTAAAGCACTTTATTTCCTTGGTATCCACAGGGACTTATTACTTTGGTCCAACATATTATTAGTGAGCATTTGGAAATTACACTGAATGATTCACTGGGAACCAAACAGTAGTAAATAATGCCTGTTTAGACCTGCTGTCCTGTGAGGAACATTTTGGCCAGAAGACAGGTTGAGATTTGCCTAAACTAACATATATTTCTAGAAAATTTTAGCAAGGTCAACCAGTGTAATCATAGATCAGTAGACTGTGATATCCACCTTCCCCTACTCCTGATGGCTCTGGCATTTACATTACCTTGGTCTGCTAGGTTCATTACAAGTCCTATCTTTGAGAGATTAATCCATCCTGCTATGCACTGAAGCAATGGGAAATGCTTAAAGAGCTTCCACTGTGTGTGTGTCGGCCGAGCCCAGAGAGTTGTGGTGAATGGAGTCAAATCCAGTTGGTGGCTGGTCATGAGCGGTGTTCCCCAGGGATCAGTTTTGGGGCCCATCTTGTTTAACATCTTTATCAATAATCTGGATGAGGGGATCGAGTGCACCCTCAGTAAGTTCGCAGACGACACCAAGCTGGGCAGCAGTGTTGGTCTGCCTGAGGGTAGGAAGGCTCTGCAGAGGGATCTGGACAGGCTGGATCGATGGGCCGAGACCAATTGTATGAGGTTCAACAAGGCCAAGTGCCGGGTCCTGCACTTGGGTCACAACAACCCCAGTCAACGCTACAGGCTTGGGGAAGAGTGGCTGGAAAGCTGCCCGGCAGAAAAGGACCTGGGGGTGCTGGTCGACAGCCGGCTGAACATGAGCCGGCAGTGTGCCCAGGTGGCCAAGAAGGCCAACGGCATCCTGGCCTGTATCAGAAACAGTGTGGCCAGCAGAAGCAGGGAGGTGATCGTGCCCCTGTACTCGGCACTGGTGAGGCCGCACCTCGAATACTGTGTTCAGTTTTGKKCCCCTCACTACAAGAAGAACATTGAGGTGCTGGAGTGTGTCCAGAGAAGGGCGATGAGGCTGGTGAAGGGTCTGGAGAACAGGTCTTATGAGGAGCRGCTGAGGGARCTGGRGTTGTTTAGCCTGGAGAAGAGGAGGCTGAGGGGAGACCTTATTGCTCTCTACAACTACCTGAAAGGAGGCTGTAGAGAGACGGGTGTTGGTCTCTTCTGCCAAGTAGCAAGTGATAGGACGAGAGGAAATGGCCTCAAGTTGTGCCAGGGTAGGTTTAGATTGGATATYAGGAAGAATTTCTACACTGAAAGGGTAGTGAGGCATTGGAACAGGCTGCCCAGGGAAGTGGTGGAGTCACCATCCCTGGAGGCGTTCAAAATCAATGTGGATGTGGTACTTCAGGACATGGTTTAGTGGGCATGGGTACTGGGTTGATGGTCGGACTCGATGATCTTAAAGGTCTTTTCCAACCTTAATGATTCTATGATTCTATGTGTTATAAAACTGTTACAGAGAGGAGAGTGCCTGGAGATTGCAGAGTAAGAGTCTTCAGGGGCAGAGGAGGAGAAGGGTCTGAACTGAGTAATACTAGTCCTAGTGATGGGATTGGATCCTTAATTGGATCCAGTCCGGAGCTGTGATGCAGGTTCCTATCCCCTGTGTGTGAAGGAAAGGTGCATCCCCCAGTGACATCTTTAGGAAGTTTGGCTGCAGATCTCATCTACATTCAGCACATTGAACTCTCTCAGCTCAGCAGCTCTATTAACCTTATTCATTATTGTTCTCTAAGTTAATGATGGGTATCTGATCTGCATAGTGATCTTCTCTCCTTTGCCATATTCATCATAACTTTAGCTAGGTCGTTATTAAGTAATAGAGGTGAAACGTAGGATAATCCCTTTCAAAATAAATGCCTGTCAGTGTCAAAATATGATCCTAAGGTAGTTGCAATGAATCTGATCCACAGGAACCTGCCACTGCCATGGGTGTTTGATCACCTGTCTGTGACCTGCCCGGGGGACCCCGCTCGGCTGAGCAGAGGGGGCAGGCAGGACTCCACAGCAAGACCCTGCTCTGGGCAATGTATCAGCAAGGGCATCCCAGCCAGCTGTGGGCACTGCATGGCTGCACCTGGGCTCTTCCAACCCGGGGTCTGCTGGAATACAAAGACTGATGGTTCCTTTCTCCAGGAAGCTGATTTAACACAAGTCTCCTTTCCACCCCTGCGAGGCAGCTTGCTGTGACAGGTGACAAGATGTTGGAGGGGCTGCTCTGCAAACCAGCGAGATGAGCACTGCAAGACGCACATTTGCTGGAGGTGCTCTCAGCAGTGTTGGCACCTACCAGCACCAACACCTCCAGTCCTGGCCTGTGGCAATACCCCTGCAGCACTGCCAGTGCCGCGGGCAGGAGCCGAACCAGAGGCTTCTCCCCGTGGCTTTGCCACCAGCCTCGCCTGTTGAATTCAACAGCTCCAATAGCTCTGTTCAGGGGATTGCTGCTGCTTATTTTCAGGGAGGATTTGCCTTTGAGAGGAGGAAGCGTGGTGCTGAGTACAGCAATAATCTGGCAAATGTACAAAAAAGGGGAAATGAACCAGCTGGGGATTCCTGGCTGGAAATCTTGTGATGGCTGAATGAGCTGCACTTTAACAATTAACACAAGATGTACTACTTGTCTGCGTTTAAATAGTCGGTCTAGCTTAACTGCACTTTGGGTGTCACTTCAATTTGTTGGGTTCAAAATGGCACAGTTACAGTTTGAAAATAGTCYGCTACTTTTTGCTTAGAGCTTAAATCCTGTTCAGTGAACACAATATTTTCCTCCTACTATTTGATATTTGCAAGGATCTTAAATTATTTTAAATGGATTTTTGTCTCTTAACCTTAATACATACATGCAGATACACACACTACACACTGCACACACAGTCTTGCTCTGGCGATAAAGCTATACCAATTTTCCGATGGCACTTATTCCCATAAAATGAGATTGAGGTCATAATATTTACAACTTTTCTACAGGTTCAAACAGAAGAAAGGAAACTGAGAAACTAGGTGCAAAGCTCAGTTTCAAATACATATCTAGCAGTAAAAAGCCTATGATAATTCTCATAAAAACAGGAACGTCTCCTAAATAAGCTACATCTGCGTGAACTCCCCTGTTGTTCCTGCTTGATGGAGCGCTCCTTTCTTTCTGCCCTGTGGTTGTGGTGAGATGTGTCTGTTATCACTGTTCAGTTGCTGCTTACCACCATGGTGATACCACTGTAATTGACCCTTGATGGACAATTCCTTTGAGGCAGATTTTTTAAAGTCATGGGGTCTGTTTTTCCACAGGCATAGCTGGGACTAAGAGTTTCAGGGTGCTGGCTGTGTTGGTAGGCCCTAGAATAAGGTCCAGATGGCAAAGCGCTCAGGTRCAGAAACTCTGGCTGCGATAGTCCAAGCTCAGTTTTCCAGAGTGGGGTATTTTCTCTGCCATGGGGCAAGGGGACATGGTTGCTGGTTTCTGGTGTCTGAGCTGCAGCAAACCTTTGGGACTCTGATCCCAAAGGGGAGCACTGAGCGCTTCAGAGCAATGCGGTCCTTGTGCGTGTGTGCATGGGGATTCAGCAGGCATCAGTTTGGAAATCCCTGGTCCCACTTGATACACAAACAGCAGTCCTGCTAATCTAGCTGAAGATGCAAGCATGGCACTTCTGGCCTCATATTCTTCAACTTCATTGTGTTTAGTTGAGGGCAACAAACAACTCAGAAATATATGTAAACAAAGCAGAAATAAAAGAATGTGAGGGCTTTTGTTTAACTGAACTGAGGCTTTGGAGTGCTTCTTTCTGGTCCAGGTAAGCTGTGTTCAGCATGGGAGGGAACTCTGGGGCCTGAGAAAGATGGTGAAAGTTTATAAAAAAACATGAATGGTATAGAGAAGGTAACCAGGGAATGACTACTCACTGGGATCTCACAGTCTGAGACACCCAGTGGAAATTCCAGGCAGTGGGTTTAAAACAAAGAGGAGGAAGTCCTTCTCTGCACAATGCTTGCTTGAACAGGGGAACAGGATGTTTGGGAGGCCAAAGGTATGAATGGGGTCACAGAAAGCATTAGTCAAGCCCATAGCAGATGATAGGCAAATGTGAGAGCCTGGGTGTGAGCTCCGGCTCAGGAAGCGAAAACGCCAGCGGCTGCTGGCAGCTGAGGCTCTGCGCTGGGGACGTGCTSCTCTCTGCCTTGCCTTCCTCTGGGCTTCCTGAGCTCTGCTGGTCCCTGGCGTGGGCCAGTGCTTCTCCTTACGATCAAGTCAGGAAGATGAAGGGTGGCTTTATTTAATGCCCGTGTGGCTACTAGATCCTGCAACTTATCCCTGTTAGTGCTGAGGTCCAGAGCCTGAGGTCTTGCATTGCTCCTGCAGGAGAGCACCTGGGGGGGGGGGGAAGGGGGGGGGCAGAAATAACTAAAGTCTATCTGTTTTGCAGTGGTATGCTCCAAGCTGGGAAACAGGGTTCCCACAAGGAAGTCACAGCAAGGATGTAGATTTGCAAGTTTTTCATGGCAGCTCCTTATAAAATAAGGGAGAAGGAGGGACTGAGGTGCCAAACAGCCTTTTGGACATGTCCTTCCCTGGACATGTCCTTCCCTAGCTCTCCTGATGGTGTTCAGGCTGAAATGGGTTGTAGAAAAGCACATACCTATGTGCTCTAGAAAGCCTGGGCTGCAGTTATTTCTAGCAGCAAACGTGCTGAGAATTGTGGTATCCGGAGGTTTGGTAATGAAATGTGAGAGGAAAAACAGCACAGTGGTCACTTATCTGCCTCGCGGATCAGAAACCTTCAGGCCAGAATGTGACAGCCTCACTGCTGTGGACAACCGCTAAAATTCTCACTTTGGCAAATATTAAAAAAGCACAGCAGCTCACAGGCAAAAGCAATGAGGAGTGCTGTACGTGAATTCCTCTGCCCTCACTAGTAGCTGCTAGCAATGAGCCCCTCAGCCATGCCGTGGAAATCTAGAGACATAAATCACAGGGGGAAGTGTACGAAACTTCTTTACTTACATCAGCCGTTTGTGTGGCATGCACATTTCTCAGACATAGCAGGAAAATATTCTCCAGCTATCCCTAGTAGTCCTTTAGACTGGAAATCTAACACAGCCTCACTTCTTGGGAAACTCTTCTTCCCAAGAAGTCTTCTTGCGACAGAGGGTAGATTTAGACTATATATAAGGAAAAAAATTTTTACAATGAGTGTAGTGAAACAGTGGCACAGGTTGCCCAGAGAGGTGATAGATGCCCCATCCCTGGAAACATTCAAGGTCAAGTTGGACAGGRCTCTGAGCAACCTGATCTAGTTGAAGATGTCCCTGCCCACAGCAGGGGGATTGGACTAGAYGACCTTTAAAGGTCCCTTCCAATCCAAACTATTCTATGATTCTATTCCATGAATGTTTTATAAAAAGCAGAAAACTACAAATACAGAGTTGAGGGAAATGATATTTTTGATGCATAGGATAAGCAGGCTGGGTCTGTACCATCAAGCTTTGGCATGACATGTTACTTAACTACTTTTAGAGGATACAGCTTGTTTCCAAAACAATTGTGTCTAGTGGCCCAAACTCCACCTCTGTTTGCTGGCAGACTCCTCAGATGCTCTCTTTTTCAGGCAAGGAGGGTCCAAAGGAGTTTTTTAGGACTTAGCCTGAGTTTTCCTCAGATAAGATGTCTGCTGGTGTCTCAGGGCTTCTCGCTTGAGTACAAAGGGCAATGTTGGGACTTGGATGTCTCGGGAGGAAAGTAAAAAACCTATTTAACTGAACAGCTGTGAGTGAAATTTTAAAAAATATAGTACCAGGAACTGCTCAGAAGTAAACTCTGTCCTAAGAACAACCCATGGCATAGTTCAGCCTTTCAAACTTTCATTGGTGTCGCTTTCTTTTTTTCCAAACTGAAGTGMTGGCAAGTAAAATGCTACCCCATTTAATCAGCTAAGCTCAAATGCTGTCTTTCAGCCACAAGGAGCTACTCCAATTAAAGGAAGAAAGTGCAGAAATAATGAATCTGAGAGCATTTTTGTAAAAGACCACATCTAAACACAAAATGACTGGTGATTGAGGCAAGGAGAAGAGACTTTTCTCATTTAAGGGTCTAGCAGATATAGAGAACAAATCGTTGCCCTCAGAAATAACAGCCCCAGCCTGTACCCCTCAAACGGGTTTCAGTGCAAAGCTTCCTATAGGACCACACATTGGTCTGGCATTTCTGGGGCTATGGAGGCAACTTCTGTGGGCTATGACTCGATGCTGAGGATTGTTTGCTCACAAATGTATGAACTTCCTGATGCGATGTCTGGCTTATGTGGGCTGGCTTCAGTATGTGCAAAATTCATCCTTTTCCATTTGTTGGTCTTGATCGAGTATGGGGCAGGGAGCAGTGTCATCTCAGGTGAACGAGGGTGCTGCTATCAATTTATCTGTCTGTGATAGAAATGGACTAGCTCAATCCTGACTGGCCTGTAGAGAGCAAGACCAGGGTGCATAATACCTTGGGGGGAGCTGCCTGCACCCTGCCCCCAGCCATGGTGAACTGCACCCTCCTTTTGGGTTGTGTGCAACGGGATGGGACAGAGAACCATGCCATGGGTTGCTTTTAGGACTTCTCAAAGAGGTCTACCTGCTTGAAACTCTGCTAGCATGGAAGGGTAAAGGTCTGCTCTGTCAGTCACAAAAGTTTCTGAGAGTCCAAGTAAAATAAGTGTGCTTTATCCTGAAGCAGTATTTGAGGGCAATATCTACATGGAGGCAGAACTTGGTGTGGCTGTGCCCAAAGGGCCACAAGTAAGAGAGTTGAAATTTGACAGGTGCATGGTTTGCTGGCAAAATAAAGTAATTTGGGGTCAATTTGTGCAAGTTTGAAAGTAATTGCAGAGTTGTTAACAGTTTTGAATGGAAAGGTTTGTGTGAAAAAGGATGAAATATTAATGGCAGTGGTGCATGCAGCCCTTGATTGTGGTATTTGCTTGCATTTAATTTTCAAAATGCAGCTTCCAGCTTGGACCATTGGAAACTCTTCTGTCCATTGCCCATGATATTTTCCCAGTTCTTGCTTTGCTGAGGGAGCTGATGTTTCAGGGTTGTTTGGTTGTTTTTTGGGGGTTTGTTTTCTTTTTGAGTTAACACAGCAAACTGACAAAATCAATTATCATATGACTTCCAAGCAAATGATGGCACCAGACTCTCAGGGACTTTCAGAAGAACTGCAGAGGTCTGATCTCTGAAGTCTCGTTTGAAACGAAAATCCTTAATAGCTCACATGAACAWAAAGCAAGGTTTTGTAGGCACAGGCATAAATTTTCTGTGAAATCAGTTAACAGACTCTGTATGCAAAGTTTGCTGTTGACTCAGCGTTTTCAACAATTTTTAGTGTGATTTCTTGGAGCACTTACCCTCTCCAAGCAGTTGAATTAATTGATCTTCTGAGAACAGCACATTTGCCCTCATTTTGAACTGCTCAGTCGAATTCTATGAAATGCTAATGGTATGCAGTACAGAGGGCTTAAAAAAAGACACCGTAACAGCTGTGGAGCTTGTATTTCTGCAAAATGTATTTCTTTTAAAATAGCGTTTGCCACGTTCAGTATCCAGGAAATATGGCCCAGCAATAACAGGTTTGTGAATAAAGCTGGAAAGGAAAGACTTGTGAGCCTGAGTTGGACAGAAAGGTCTGTAAACTGCTGTTGCTGCCTCTTATTCAATTATCTATTTTAGAGCAACTTGAGTAGAAAGAGTCGAAGTGAAATGTGGCAGGAGAACATCTGTGCTACCATAACGACTATTCAGGGCATTTTTATTCAATTGTCAGTTTTGGCTTCCTGGCAAAATATAATTTACATGTAATTTCTCCAAACATTATTTTTACTATAATGAATTCTTTTCCTTATAATAAATCCAGATTAATCTATTTCTTTTCCAGAGGAACCCTGGATGTTATTTGAAACTCCTGTGACTTGAGAACAGGCAAATTAGGTATGCCATTGTTTTTGTATTTCTTAAAAAAATTAAATATCACTCTAAATGTCAATTCCCCGATTCATTAGTCTTTTGGGAATGAAAGCTAATGCTATAATTATAGCTTCGTTCCAAACCTTGATCACAGTGACAGTAGGTGTTTTCTAATAATTAAAGCTTGTTCAGCTGATTTGTGAACACCATGTTCATTGATATTTTTACCTTTTTTAGTTCATAATTTGTTTGCAAGCAAGTTTCTCTCTTTCTGGATCCTGTGCTGTGATTATTGGGGGGAGAAGGAGGAAGAGGCTGACATCGGTGGGGAACTATCAGACGGCAGGCTGCCTGGCGTGGCTCATCTTCCCACTGCAGCCTTTGCAGGATGCGTGCATGGTCAGTTAGCCTCGGTGCTGGGGTGCCAGGTGCTTGGAGGGGTGGCTGACCTGAACAAGACCCTGCTGAAGTCACAAAGCATGCTCACTAGCAATGGGTAGCAAAGGCTTTTGTTAGCATAAGAGATTCCATCTTGGCATGCTAATGTGGGATTTTTGTTAAAAAAGTGCAGATTTTTTTCAACATTCCATCTTGGCATGCTAATGTGGGATTTTTGTTAAAAAAGTGCAGATTTTTCTCACCATGTGCTTGAGCAGACAGTAACAGGAGGTGTGCTGGGGTGGGAGTGAGCAGCCGCTCGGCACTGAGGGCCCGCCAGCCTGCGGCATGGGTGTGCAGCCTGCAGTGACCCCATAAAGGCAAGGAAAACTGGCTATGCTGCCATACGTTACCTACACAAGCTGTTGCTCTCTGATAGACGTGCTATTAGAGGTGCACCAACATGCCGCAGCCTGGGCCGGCTGTGCACAGGGATCGGGCCAGGGATCCCACTCGCTCCGAACCAGTGATGATCTGCAGGCACGCGGCAGGCAAAGGCAGCAGCTTTGTCTCCATCTCTAAGCTGGGGATGTAGGGTCTGCACACAGTTTTGCCTTTGCACGAAGCCAATGTCAGCAAAGAAACAAAATCCCAGTATCCCCACAGCCGGTGTGTGGCATAATTGCTGGAGGTAACTTAGAGATCTGATTTATATTAACGTTTTAAAGAAAGGAACAGCATTGCCRAAGTTTTCAGGGTCTAGTGCAGCTGGTATACGAGGAATCCATTCCTTATCCTTGACCTTGTCTCCACGAGAGTCCCCTAGGCCTGTAATCTTAGATGTTGGAACATCAGGGGAACTTGGTGTGYTAACTCTAGGAGGAACTGTACGGAGGGTGGAGTGGAGTGGAGACACCGCGGCCAGGCTCTGTGAGATAAYGGGGGCATGACGGAGACTGAGAGACACCATGGTACCGATAAGCTGCACGTTCGCTACCCTGAGTCAGTGGTCTGTCACTTTTTTGACGAAATGCTGTCCTTTTGGTGCAATAACGAAGCGAGAAAGTTTTACACCAATCATAATAAAGGTATGTATGACTAGAGTCCCTCAAGCTCCACCTGAAAGATAACAAATAATATAAAGATAGCGCGAAAGAGAGACTGTTAGGGAAGATACCATCGCCATGTACTACTCTAACTTCTGGGACCAGTCGACGGGCTGAGCCTCTCTTCCCCCCCATCGGGACGCCTTTGGGTAAGATTTGAACACTTGGTTATACCAAGTGCCTCCCCGGGAAACTTAGGAATCTCTATATAGAGTCGCTTTCATCTTTTAACGCGTTTGTAGCCAAGTAGTTTATACTCAGGCATTTGCACGTGCTTTGTAGGCAGTAATTGTATCACCGGCAATCCAAAGAACCTGTGTATCTGTTGCTTTAATAAACTGCACTGCTCATTAATCTAGCCGTGATACTTCTCATTGAACGCGACCAAACCCTTTGAGTGTGGCCGTGGTAGTTCACTGAACGCGACTAGACTGAACAAGTGTATTACGTTATTTGTGCATCCGTGATCGTGACAGTTCAGCGTACTGAACGCGACTGGACTTATAACGAAACTTGGGCTACTTTAGCCTTTCACGCAACACGGTGTCTTAATAATGAGACAAGCCTCAGTTTTGCAAAGGGAGGGAGCAGCTGTTTCGAACCTGTTTTCCAGAGAGAGCTTCTTCAGGGGGTATGTGCCACAGGGGGGAAGGGCTCAAGGTAAGGGGAGAAAATGTGTAAGAAGGGTGAGCACAACGAAGTTTCCTCATGGTTTGGCAAAGTTTCTGCCTTCTTCATTTATTGAATTGGAGCAAATAGTTCAAGATGTGCTTCTCCCTCTGAGCTTTCTGAACTCTCACTTTCTTTTTTTCTCTTTCCTTGACTCTTGCTTCACATACTGCCTGCCTATCCTATTGTTCAGTGGAAAAATCCTACTAGAGGCATACCAATTACCTAGAAATTAAGTCAGATACTGTCATGCTGCTACTTTTCCACCTCAATTATGCAGAATGGAACGAAAAGTACCTTAGAATAACACCATCACCGTTTTATGAACTCCAAACCACACCAAGAATATTCTACCCGGTGACCTTTATCTGCACATAATTACAGTCTGAGGCATTCTTAAATCATTTGCTAAGCTATTTCTAGCGTTATTCCACGGTAATCTTAAATATCTAAGGATTACCAGGCATTACTGTTCTATTTTCAGGGCACAGCAGCTAGACATGTAAGTAATTCTGTCCTCTGATACTTCCAGCAAGCATTGTTATCTTTGATAAATCTGATTTTTTAAATAAATATTAAAATTGTCTTGTTAGATACTGTAGAGATAGATTTATAATTCCTCTTCAAAACTTTTAATAAATTTAGAAACATAACAAAAATGTGTCTGTATAAAAAAATCCATGCTCTCTTTTGCTAAAGTTCACTGTGTATTTTAAGCCATTTCATGATCCTATTAAGTGATCACACCTCTGGAGTAAACTCCTTAATGGAATTTAAACTCTGGACTTTTGCTGCATGTTATGTGCAGAAGAGGGTGAGTGGAAATAGTCACGTACATGCTGCGGGTCAGCACAGTAGTTTCATTCAGCAAATAATCTGTACAGCAAGTAACATTTCTAGGGAATGGGATGTTACTCCAGGACCCTGAAATAAGTTATTTCTTACCTCTGGGTTATAAGCAGATGAACATGTACAGCAATATTGGCAGATAAAATTACTAGCATGTGATAGCTCTTTGTGAAGCAAGTCTGTGGCATTAGCCTTATTTTTAAGGACGTTTTGGGGGTTAGAGGTACTCTTTGCAAGCTAAGAGTAAACAGTATTTTCAGCTGAAGCTGACCTAAGCTAGGTGTGCCATGAGGGCTGCATTAATCAAACTCTCCAGGTCAGGCCAAAAGGGACCACGCAGCTCCCAGTCTGACCTGCTGAATGTGGGACACAGCTCCTAACCAAGTGGTTGTTGCATCTGGCTCATGACTTAGTGCTGATCAGAAGAAATTTGCCCCGGTCTTGTATCAAGGTCCATCTGCCTAAGAATTAAGCTGTCAGCAAAATACAGGAAAAAGCACAGGAAGTAGAAAAGTATCCTTAACAAACTCAGAAAAGTACTCCGAAACTGCAAAACACTAAAAGTCTTTCACAATATTATAGAAATTAAACACAAATAGCCCTTCTGCTCCATATTGTGTGTACAAAAAAAAAAAAAAAGATTTTTTTTCCTCTGTGCTGCAGCAACTGTTGTGCAACTGCCCCAGTTATTTTGACATCTAGTATTTGATGTGAAAGTATATGGTTTCTTTCTAGAACTGGTAAATGCAGTGGCATGTTGCAAGCCAAAGAAGTTTTACGGGAATCATGTGGAAAAGCATTTGGGCTGTTTTCACAGTATTTATTGAGACTGTATCACATAGTTTCCCTGCTTTCTTTTTTTACTTTTTTCAATTGTGAGCCAACAGGTATGTGTGAATTCCCCTTAGTGCTGAATATCTTTCAATATTGATGCATTTTTTTTCCTCTGTATAATCGAAGGTGTTTCTTTCTATTCTCTTAAAACTAGGTTCATTAATGGGGCATAAAACAGTTTTAATGTTATAATACACTCAGCTCTTCAGCTATCCTTCAGTAATCTCTATACCCCATATGGGTGAAAGAGGATGACTTCCTGTCATCCATAGTAATGTAATTAAATCCTGGAATATACCGGTGAAAAGATCTTGTTTAAGAGCCAACTGCCTCTTAGGGACAGTGGTGATGTCTTTTCAGAGTTATATTTGTCCCTTGATTATGTATATCTGTCTGTACATATATACGCTCCTTCTTTGCAAGCATGCAAACTGGCTCTGGACGTATTAGTCTCTGCTCGGTTTTGCCTCCGGGCTCTCAGATATGGCAGCAGTAATGACTCATTATATGAAGATGGGGGTCGTGGCTGGAAAACTCCAGAGGGCTATAAATGTCTTGAAAACAACCTTACAATCCCCAATGATATGTGCGAGGAAATTTGACTGCTCTATGAACTGCACTCTAATTTTCTACAAACAAACCAAGATACTTATATTGGAAAAATCTAAGTCCAAATGTGTTCCTCCAGTCAAATCCTTTAGATTCGTAACAAAGCAATTGAGCGAACAGACATCTTTTAATTCTTCTTCACTTTCCTTCCTCTGTCTGTCCAGACTAAGAAATCTCCTCAAAGTCAAAATCCTGGCTGATAAGGGGATTAGGACTGGCAGATGTCTCTCTACTACGCTTCTTCTACACAGTTATTGGAAGTCAGTAAAGCCTCTTTTTCATTCCACCTTTCTGCTTGCTGGCATTTTGTTGCTGGGACTGCTGCAGGTCTACAGACAGGCAGTTACAATAAGACGCAGTCAAGGTCTTTGAAAATAAAAAAGAAGAAGCAGCTTCACTGTGATAACTCTCATCTGTTTCAGGTTTCATCAATATCCTTATGATTTTAGGAATTTATGTTCTCTTCTTTGATTAGCCCATCATTCTCATTTTTCAAACACTTTGCTTCGCTTGAATGTCGTCCTGTTTCCTCTTTTTATGTTGTAATCCTAAACTTAAACTTTCCTAACAAAATGAGTACCTTCAAGAAAATGTGCAAGATGCCAGCTAACTAAATAAAGTTATAGTAGCTGGGATGCATARTATAGTTAAGTCCTAGGGTTTTGATCCAAACTAAGCAGATTGTTGTTGTTGTTGTAGTAGTAATAATAATAATAATAATAAAAAAAAACCTCAAACAAAATGCAAACATTACCTTTCTAGCTTTCCAATACCTCTCAGTTAGGACCGAAGGCAACCGAGAGACCAGCGATGTATTGAAGTCAATACTTCATTTTCTCCTTTTTTTGTTGTGGCATTCCACCTTTTGGTGTACATTCATCTTTTTTTCAAGAACTTTCTTTTGTACACCCCCTTGTTAACAAGTAATGGATGTAAAACAGATAGGAGATGATTCCCACAATGTGAACATTTACCTGCTCACTGTTAATCCGCTCAAGTGATGTATAGCTCAGCCATGAACTCTCTGCCACAGGATGTTGTCGATGCCCAAGTACATGTATGGAGATTGAATATGCTAATGATGCATAAATGCACTGGGGGTTACCCAGTATACAGGAACCTTCCCCGGCTTGCTGTGGCCCTCAGCCACATGTTACCAGATGTTGGGACATTAGTTGGGTAAAGTATCCTGTTAGTGCATCCTTATCTGCCACCCTTCCATGGACACCTGCTTTGGGCCACTGTCAGAGAGAAGATATGGAACCAGACAGATCTTTTGGTATGGCCCATTTCAGGTGGTCTCATACATCGTACTAGGTAAGCTAAATAGCAAGAGGTGGTCTTTTATCGTTTTTCTTTCAGCAGGCAGTTTTCTCTGGGTTCGGACCCCAGACAAAACATGGTGGGAAAGGTGTCTAGAGTCTGTTGCAGTGGAGCTGAAAGGAAGGAAATGCTCTTGGTTTTAACTCCTGTTCATTGTTGAGAAAACCTTGTTCTAGTAGAAGAAAGTGGTGGCTCAAAGGCTTGTGTGGTGGCACTGCTGGAAGCCAACAAGCTCTTGCAGGGCACCTCTGGTGCTGCTTGTCAGGGACCTGACACYAGCACAGGACCATTCAAACCATACCCAGAACTCTCAGGCAATACATGTTGAACAAACAGAGGCTAAGGAACAAGCAGCTTTCCTGCTCACTGGCAGCCTCTGCTGAAGTCACGAAGCACTGAATTATCCCAGGGATGCAGAAGCTGAAGTGCTCGCACACAGACACGTGCCGTACTGCCCAGGCTTAACTTTTCAGAGAACAGTCCTTAAACAGAAAACATCTGGTATCATCTGTACTGAAGGCCAGCTGAGATTCAGTCGGATAAAATAAACATCTGCGTGAAACAGGTTTCTGAAAACATGCATGCAAGAAAGGTCATTTTTATGCCTGCCTGACTGATCAGAATACAAAAAAGGGGATGAAATGTTCTATCCAAGGCCTCAGTGTAGTGTGATTATTTTTTCATTTTTATTCAAAGCTCATGTATTGTGTTTCTCTGCCTCCCTTTCAGTGGCACATCATCCTCTATTATTCTTTTTTACACTTCTTTGAATTTGAACAGTATCTCTCATTCAAAGGGCCCTGCGCTGCCTTGGCTGTCATTTATCCTCGGATATTTGGTTTGTTAGGGGCTGTGCAGAGGCAACGAGCTCACTTTGCATTTCCAATATCAGCAAGCAGAAAGATTCAGGGGCTGTAGCCGTACTCATTAGTATCACCTGGTGTAACGTGTAGTGCATGTCACGGGACGGAAGGATGCTCCTTGCTTAGATCCCTTGTCAGTGTGATGCGGGGAGCGTGACACACTGCTGAAATCCAGGGGCTTCGGAAATGCTGTAGACGGTTCATCTATTAAGCAAGTTAAAGATGAAATCTTGTTAAACCATTGGGTTCATGTCCTTGAAATGCGCTTTTCCTGTCATGTTTTAATGCAGTTTTACAAGTCCACAGCAAAAACTATAAGTCCCTAACACTTTGCTTTTCTTAATTATAGTGTAGTTAAGGTGCTTGAAACACTGCTGCATCACCCTAGTACTGGCCTCTGTAAGATATTATAGTGGCATTGTGTCCGATCTGGTCACACAACAGAATTTCTGCTCAAAAATCACTCCTTGTCAGGATGGTTTTTGTTCCTTTCTGGACTCCATTTTGGCAAGGCTCTTTTTAGAGACGTGGTGGCCTGAGCTGGTGTTCAGAGATGTCTAAAGCCAGCCTGTTCATTTTACAGATGCCGCCCAAAGCCAAACTGGCTTTTTTCCTCTCCGCCATGTTGTAAACCTAACATCTGACTTGACAATAAATTATTCAGAGACTGTGAGGCCCTGAGGAACAACTATGGCCATCTACTCTTGACCCACTTTGTACAGGGGCCATTTAWTTTCTCCAGAAGGGGGTTAAAGCATGCAAGTCCTCTAGAAAAGCGGGGAATCTCATTTTAAAGACTAAGTGACTGGAAGTCAACCGATTCTTCCAGTAATCCCCTCTACCTTTTAATTACCTGTACTCGGCACTGGTGAGGCCGCACCTCGAATACTGTATTCAGATTTGGGCCCTTCACTACAAGAAGGACATTGAGGTGCTGGAGCGTGTCCAGAGAAGGGTGACGAGGCTGGTGAAGCATCTGGAGAACAGGTCTTATGAGGAGCRGCTGAGGGAGCTGGGGTTGTTTAGCCTGGAGAAGAGGAGGCTGAGGGGAGACCTTATTGCTCTCTACAACTACCTGAAAGGAGGTTGTAGCGAGGTGGGTGTTGGTCTCTTCTCCCAGGTAACAAGTGATAGGATGAGAGGAAATGGTCTCAAGTTGCACCAGGGTAGGTTTAGATAGGACATTAGGAAGAATTTCTTCACCGAAAGGGTAGTGAGGCGTTGGAACAGGCTGCCCAGGGAAGTGGTGGAGTCACCATCCCTGGAGGCATTCAAAAAACGTGTAGATGTGGCTCTTCGGGACATGGTTTACTGGGCATGGTGGTGTTGGGTCGACGGTTGGACTTGATGATCTTAGAGGTCTTTTCCAACCTTAATGATTCTATGATTCTATAATTCTACCTTCGCTGCTRTGAGACAATATCTTATTGCAAGGTCACATTTATCTATTTTCAGCTCCCATATGTGAATTTTAAGCCTAGGTAAGCCCTTCTCCTTTGTCTTTTCTCTGTTATTCCTGGAAGTGCCTGGCTGGGCACATAATTATCAGACCATCTCTCTCATAATTTTTCTTGATGCAATGCAGTGCAATGCTATCCTTACAATTTAAAGACCATTTAGTGAGATGATTCAGGTCAATCCAGAAGACCAACCAGTTCTTGTTATTTGCCATCCCACCAGTCTTTCTCATACCTCCATATTTACTTGTCAAGAATTTTATCCTGCTATTCTGGTCACCTGGATCACTGATAATGTCAGCTGACATCGGACCAAATACATTTTCTTGGGAATATCTCTTTTCTCATAGCCCTGCTTCTTGATATCTTTTCATTAATGTCACAGTTTGGAGAGTTATCAGTGTGCCACTTTCAGATCCATAGAAAGTACTTGCTATTTCCAGACAATGCAAGCTTTTTAGTCAAAATGTTGTGTGGTAGTAAGAAAATTATTTGCATCAACACAGACTAGTTAAAATACGTATTTTTTAAAAATAAAAGAACAACTGTTTAAGGAACTTATTCTCCATGAAACCACACTGACTGGTATTCATTGTACTTTTACATAGACTCTAACTCTTTTTTGATAAAATCCTGAAAAATCTCTGGCAAACTAATGTCAGATTGGAAAACTACTTTCTCTCTTTTGAAGCAATGGAATTACACTTGAATATATTCTATTTAAAAGTTGGAGTTTTTCTAATATTTATTTAATAGTCAGCCTTTCTGACACAAAGAGACCTTCCACTCTGGCTAAGGAATTTGGTCCAGCTGATTTGAAAATACTTAGTGTAATTGGAATTGCCATTGCTAGAGATGGGCCATTGTTAAAACATAGATCGGTTAAGACTTCTGCAGCTGTAGCATAGATTTGCTCTCTTCATTTTCTTGTTTTTCAGAGGGACATATCTAACTGAACTTGATGCCTGAAAGAGCATCAGAAGTCAGGAGGCAACTTTATCTCCGTGGTAAAACTAATTCCTGAAACTATTTCTGAAAATCGTCTTTTCATCAAAGCTGTAGTCATCCAAGTACATCCTTACACTAACCAGGCTTCCCAAGGAGAAGCTCTGCAGCAGGTCAGCAGAAGGACACTCCAGCCACATCCAGCATGCTCTTGTCCCCAGGTTCCCTAAATAAGCTCACAAAAAAGTAGTATAAAATGTAAGTCTGAAAATGTCACTGGCAACTTGTCTTAAATGCCCCTCATATATCAGGAGGCTCTTAACCAAAAAGCACAGCAATCTGCTCTCCTTTCACTGTCATGAAATTAATTCCTGGGGAAGAGTGAGTCTGTGTGAATAAGTGATTTGGGGGAGGACGGGGGTCATAGAGGTTCATTGCCTAAAATAGGAAGAAAAAAAAAGAGAAAAACCTAGACAGTTTAGCTTTGCAATTCAGAACAATATTGGTTTTTTTTTCTCCTAAGATCTGTCACATGAAAGTTAAAGTGGTTTCCTTTCACGCCAAGCTGTGATACGACTGTGACAGAGAACACTTTTCTTTTGAACAGCCACATGTTATGCTCATTCTGTGGTGGCTGATGCTCTGACATCCTCACTGTGTAGGGGCTCACCCCTGCAAAAGCACTTGCTCTGGTGGCAGCTCTGATTACCTCTGCTCCTAGGCTGAGCAAAGCTGAACGTTTTTGTGCATGAAGATGGGTTTTGGGAGCAGTGAGAGTTCTTTTTTTTTTACTGCTTTTTTTTCCCCCTGCTTTGTTGCAAGAATTTTTTTTCACCAAGTAGGTTGAGCCTCCACATGTTGCAATTAGATGGGCACCTCACTTGCAAGACTTCTTTTAATTAAATATAAAATAATAGGATCAGACTCTAATAGCTTCATACGCTTTTCATCAGGAAGGAACTTGGAGTCTTCTGGGCTTCTCACACAACCAGAATTCAGCAGCCCTGCTCCCTTTTAATTCCAGAGCTTTAACGCTCAGGATAAGGAGTCTGCCACAGCTAGTTTAGCAGTTAAGTGCATTAGCCAATGTAATGAATTATTGACCAGTGGGTGATAGTTTAACACTTGATCAATATGCTGAAGTATTAAAAAAAAAAGAAGAATCCTGGGTTGAAGAGGTCTTCCTCTCTTAGTAGGGAGAGTGCTTAGGGTTATTTAGCCTTTCTGTCCTTCACAACATGGAGGCCAGGCAAATTCTTTAAGGATTTTATGTGCTTTGCAATCATTAATTTCTTGAGCACATTTTGGACTCATGCCTTTACCTACCTTATACATTTCTATAAGTATCACATATATCAGCTCTTGAATATGAATTTGGCACTTTTTGTAGATGGAGGTTACCTAATTTACAGTAAGCTGATAAATGTTTTAAAGGAGATTACCACCATTACCTACATGAGTGTAACTCAAGTTTGCATTAATGTGTTGCAAGTTTCACCGTAAAAATAATTGGCTACCTGATTTGGTATCAAATAATCAYTTTTTTCACTGTGGGGGAGAGAAAGCCACTTAGGTTCACATTTCTGATGCAGTGCTAATGGGATAAAACCTTTGAACATTAAGGAATTTCCAAGATGGGAGACATAAATTTTATGAGGGTATTTGTAACTCTTTCTCCTCATGTGTGTTTAACGTGTCCATCACAATGATTTAAGCTAGAGGTTCATTTAGTAAGGACAATGTCCTAAGAAGCGTTTAAGCTTACTGACAGGTAATAGCAGGGAGCTGTATGGCAAAGCCTCCTCAGTCAGTTAAAGGAGACTGCAGGAGTGAAATTGCATCTTAGTGGAGATACTCAACTCTTTTTCTTATGTGTTTGCTTACTTCCCGCACTAAAATTTCTCTCTCCACCCACAGCAAATGGAGTCCATGCAGGTATAGGAGACTGAACTGATTTCTTTTCCAACTTGAAGCACTATGGACATAACAGACCTAATGAATTTAAAATTTTGCTTGATTTTTACCTATTTGTTTCTACAGATTGATTGCCTTCCATGTGATTATAAAAATGTCTCCCTCCACCTCCGTAAAGAATTCTTTTGTTAAAGTATTTGGTGATGATCAAGCATGGAAGAAGCTATATAAATGTAAATTTTATAAGATCATGTAGGTAAGTCAAATGTCTTTCAGCATAACTTGATCAACAGTAACAAAAATCACATAATAATTTGAAAAAAAAAAAGACTTCTTTGGCACTTGCACAGATAATAATGTCATGCTCAATATTACACATTAGGTTTCCTGGCATTAGGTTAATTAGTTCGTTTCTGGGGCCATCATTAAACCTTGCCAAACAAGAAAAAGTTCCTCCCCTGTGGGTGATTTAAGAGACTCCAGAAGCACTGGGAAATGGCATAGGTCTTACTCTGTCAAGACCGCTTTCTTGTTATTTTTTTAATAGTTTTCTAGTCTGTTAATACCGTAATTCCATCAGGCAAAATACTAGGAGATGTTACCTGCCATAGCGATCAGAGCCAGGTTACACCAGAGTGAGAATTGCATCTGTAGCCGTAACTCTCCCTTGGGACATCATGTAATGCTGTTAGAAACAGCTGGATATGTCACAATTAAATACTATATATTGCTGTGTATTGCCATTCATGCATTTAGTAAGTATGGTTGTATATATATTTTCCTGTAACTCTCACAGTTCTTTATCAAGTGTAGACAATGATGCAGGTTGCAGAAAGTCAGTTAATTTCATGTCAACTTATAAAATGGAATAGGGACAGGAACTGGTCAGGACATGGCGCAATGAGAGACCACATGTCTCCTTCTCCCCCTCCTTAGGCACAGAGACGGTCTTGTGAATATGCCATGGCCCAGTGTCTGGGCAAAACACACAGCAGCCATCCCTCTCTCCGAGGAACCTGGGCACCTCCACCAGGTGGAAACACTTCACCTCATGTCCATAGCCATCTCTGCTAAAGTTAATAAGAGGATTATTTGATGCCGAATTTGGCAGGCATAGCAATATCTGCCTCCTATTCCCACTGGAAAAACAGGAAAGGGTTCCCCTGAGGAGACGTGGTGTTAAGCCATAAATGTGGAATGAGGGGTTTCCACAGGATGCATGTGGTACATGGCAAAAAAATCAACCAGTGCATTCAGAAGAGGCACAGCTGACTGGAGGGGAATCAGCTTCAAGGAGCTGAAATGGCACTAACCTTCAGAGATTCAAAATAAAAAGATGGATTAAGGCTGTACAGCATCCTCTTACTGAAAAAAAGAAAAAAAAGGGTTGAGGATACCCTGAGAAAGTGTTTAGGTGGATGAAAGGGACTGATAAAATAATTTCTTTACTAGTGCTGCTAGAAAGCACAACATAATACAAAAGTTACATTGGTAATGTGCTTTGTGTTCTGGCTGCACTCCTCAGAGCAACACAGCTACCATCAAAGATGATTGGGGTAGAAAAGAGAAATCACAAAATAGATTGACGTCTACTTTTCTGATGGCCCCTTCTACCGAAGATTTGATGAGTCCTGTGAGAGCTTTGCCCACGGTCCCTCACTGCTGTTCCGGCACCCAGTTTCCCCAGCATCATGGACTTCAGACGTGCAGGTCACTTACCTTTTAGGTGTCCTGTGGTGACCAAAGCATGTGAGAGGGACCAAGCTTTAGCTCTTTCCCATTTGCATTACAGCTTTTCCAGAGGCTGGATGGGTCAGGAACAGTTTTACTCCTTATGCTGGAGATCTAAGGTCTCTTCTTGGAAGGAAAAGGAACATCTGGGTCTAGTCTTGGTAGAGATCTTCAGCATCTAAATGAGAGAGGGTAGAGGACAAGGTTCCTCTTCCATTTAAAAAAGCCTGATTTTGTCTGGAGGAAGTGCCTGGAGGCTGATACACATGGTCAGGGGCATTGTATAATGGAAAAAAGTTCTGATAGGCCAGTCTGCCACAAAATTAGTCCTGCCTGTACGTAAGAGAGCCTTCTGTGAGTGAAAAGGAGGTCAAACTAAAACTTATAGATATGAAATTAACTGTATGTATTTTTCTGCCAGGCTTAGGTCTTGCTAGCTCTGCTTTATGGAAGAAGGAATTGGTATAATGTTGATGACAGAATTCCTTGAGAAACCAGATGTAAGATAAAAATACTGTCCTTGGTCTGTTGTAGTAGCAAAGTAAAACATTTCAGTGAAACATAGACTTCTGGTTGAATTTCAAAAATGCTTGTCAAAATCACTTGAGAATTAAAATATTCAGAAGATTAGCAAGTTGAGATGAACCACCGTGTTTATTTTGTTACGCCAGGTTATTCTCCCAAGCCTTCCTGCCATTTGTGGTGTACTTCTTGCAAGCCTGCGAGCCTGGTGTTTGCTAGCAGATGTTTATATAAAGCTGGCTATAATTAAGAAAATTTGAGATATTTGACTAAACTCTCTGATTTAGATATTGAGTAATTAAGTAATGACTACTCTGTTTGACATGCTTGTGCTGCATAAAACCATGATAAAAGTGTTYGGGGTGAAATGAAGTTAAAAGTCTGAGTGTCTGTAAGGAAGAAGGAGGTAGCCCAACAGACAGAGGGAGACAATGTGGGCTGTGTTTTCAGCTGCCGCATGAATGTTTCCAAAACCTGGGTTATGAGGCCGACCTTACAGTTTGTCTGGACTTAACCCATCCCAGGCTGTGCTTTTGGGAAGCCATCCTGGCTGCTGAAGGGTAGATGCTGTGTGGATGGCTGTGTGGGTCAGAAATATGAACAGACTGGTGTTTCTTCCCTCTTTCACGGGCAAGTTGTTAAGAATATCAGAGGCAGCAGAAATGCCAGCTACAGTAAATTTCATCAGGAATCAGCATTTTTGGATCTCTGTAGGGGCTCCTGGGCATTGAAAGGGGGAGAGAAAAATCAGCTCTTGCAGYTAATGGCAGATGTCATTAAGCCAATTTACTTGTGAGGAGTGAGGAATGGCAAAGAAGGGGAGAGGACCATGGGAAAAGGAACCTGGGCATACCCCTGCTCCGCAAAATAGCGCTCTGCATGTAATGCTGTGCCTTGCTTGTACCCCTCAGCATGGAGCAGCCCTGCTCCTGCAGCTCCCCGGCCCAACCCGGGTGTCCAGCCGTGCTCATGTCAACCCTCCTTCCTGAGAAAGATCTTGTCTCCACCCCATAACAAGTCTGGCTTTCTAAGCTTACAGGTTTTTATATTGTGGAAAACAAAAGATAGTGTACTTTGCTGACTATTGGGAAATGGATGGACATAAGTTGATAAAATGAAGGAGAAAACTGACCCTTGTAATTTTTAGTAGTAATCTCCAACACATTTAAATGATAGTAAAATGAATTGTTCTTCCTTGGTGCCAGGATGATTCTCTTAATTTTCCAGATCTACCTCCTGTAAATAATCTGGCTTCATTTTTTTTTGGAGGGTACAACGCAGAACGACTGTTTGTTAGGGTCACAGTCAGTGGGCTGCTTCCTCTGCTCTTCAGAACTATTTTTCTGGACAAAAAGGTCCTTGCTGTCTGTGGGTATATAGCCTTGATGACAAAGTGCAGGAAGGTTTGCAAAGGCTAGCAGCTGATTAAATGTTTTAATTTAAACTGTCAKTTATTTATTTAATGCACCAGTAAAAGCTTACTGCTGTTTGATGTGAATTGTTCTGTTAATAGTAATGGCAATAGTTTTCACTTACGCTAAAATATAGCCTTCTTACCTYCTTTTTGTTACTTTTTTTTTTTATGTCTCTTTATAAAAGTTTTAAATGTAATTTAATAAAGTGTCCTGGTAAAAACATGACTGTCCTGCAAATAGTTTCAGCTGCTATAGTGTTGCCAATGGAGAAAATAAAGATTTCTGTTAAGAAATCAATGAAATGTTCCTTTGGCTGTGAAAGAAACCAGTGTACCACTGTTGCTTTCAGGCCACCCCAGGCAATCCTGTTAATAGACAGTGATGATGATACTATTGTTGGTGGCAGATGCCTCTCCTTACCAGAGCTGAGGGCAGGGTGAGAGCTGACTTCTCCAGGCTGAAACTGTAAGTTCTGCATGGTGAAAAAACATCCTCGTAATATTTAATGTTAAACCAGTCCCTTTTATTTAACCTCTTTACAATGCTTTACAAGCCTTAGCTAATGAAGCCTCACAATACCCTGCAGTGCACTGTAGGAAAGTGCTGTATGGGATTATTGGATTGAAGCACTGCCAGCTGGCACAGAGCTCTGTGAAAGTCCTCCCACTGTTCTACCACGCATGAGAAAGACCTGCTCAGAAATCTGCTTGGCTACTCTCCATTATCAAAAGTAGACAGGCAGATCTCTCTGAAGGTGTGAAGGGGACGTATCAGTTGTGGCGTGTTTAATAATAACATTGTTTGTAAAAATAAACTGACTCCTCATTAAGGCTGTTAGGAAATGTTGTAACTGCACTTGGCGTTGCAGTCCTACCCCTCCATGCAGGCTCATTAGGCCTCCGTTCAACTCCTCCTTCTTGAGACTTTTGCTTCTCCTTCCACATTTTTTGCAGGTTTCTGGAAGCGAAACAGAAAGGTTGAAAAAAAGATATATTTCTTCAGTCTTTCCCCTTGTAAATGCGAAAAGTGTGCTGGGTTAGGGCAGTACAGTGGGCAATGAGAGTTTACCAGCATAACACAGGGCAGACCTGACTACACGGTGGTGTGAAATTGTACTTGAGTAGTCAGCATCAGCAGGGACCAGGTAACTTTGCAGAAGGTAAGGACAACAACGAACAAGGTAACGGTTTAGCTGAAAAGTACACATCAAAAAAGAGCAGTACTGGCTGCTGAAAAATTCACTAGCCAGGCATTTCATTGGTAAAAACAAAGTGAATGTTTTAAACCTGTTACAAAAAGTAAGCAAGGTGGGGCATAAAAAGGCTTAGGACTGCCTATTACTCCTACAATGTTCACGTGCTGGGCCCATGCAGCAGCAGAGGCACACGTGCTCACAGACAGAGCTCAAGGTACTGACCCTGCAGCAGCCCATGGAAAAGCTCCAGAGCTGGCCGGCTGGAAGGGTAGCCTCAGGTCCAGCAAGCTTGGTCTGGCTCCTGTCACCTGCCTTGACAGCCAACTGAAAGGGGGAAAAAAAGAAGGAAAAAAAACCCCAAACCAAACCAGCTGTGCCTCATTAAAATTAGCCAGCAGCCCTTGGCAATAACAAACTGAATAGCCCCAGTTAGAGGATGCTTCTGTGCACCCGGTGCAGCTGGTTCAGTCCCAGGCTTATTTTAATTCTGCTTGTTAGGGACAGTGCCGGGGCCTGGCTGTGACCTCAGTGGTGCTTTTAGCATTGATGTGACTTCAGAGTGTGTGCTGGTGGTGGTGATAGTGGTGGTGGTGGTGGCCATGGCTGTGGCAGCTGGTGCTGGGGTGCAGCATGACTCCCAGTGCCTAGGGACCTGTATGCCATGGGACCATGGATCTCATGCTGCTGTGCACAAAAATGGGTTGCCACTGCTGTTTTTCTGCCATCGTATGTAAACCTCCGAGCTGCTCCCACGTCCTCTCTTCTCAGGTTCTCACAGTAGATTTGGCATGCGTTTTTCATCTGAACTTCCCGGCAGCAGCGGGGAGCCCCTGCAGCTAAACCCTGGACCCAAACTACAAAATGCAGTCTCCCTCAAAACTCAGTTCAGAGCCATGGGTTTTGACTGGGACACGTTGATGTGGGAGCCACCTGACTGGTTTGGATCTTGATGGGGATTTTCTCAGACTTTTGGGGGCAGGGAAGCCCAACTTTAACTATAGACTGGTGGGCGAGTTCTCATACTCTGTTGTATTTTTCACGAGCTGCCTGGGCTTGCTTTATATATAATAATGCTGATGGGTTTTTTGCAGCAAACAGTGTGTGTTTGAGTCACACAGTATGCTTTGCCCTCTCTTCTTCAGGGTTTCAAATAGACATACTGTTTACAGTGTTAATGTTACACTGTCCCACTGCAAACATGTGCTGGTTGCGTATCTCCCTGAAGGGCTGTCTCTAACAGCAGCTATCATTAGAAGGAATAATCCTTAGGGCATAATCTAACATGCAATTTCTTTATACTCACTGTGAGCCTGGAACATCATGATCAAATTCCAAAATGGTCATAAACTCTTGCTCATCTTATCATATTTATTTTATTAGGGCAGGACCCTCGGAAGAGCTTATTTTAATAGCTCTTCTTTCTTTGTGGTTTTCAATGAAACACATTTTTGAGAACCAAGCCAGTGAATTCAAACACTTAGGTTTTTTTATTATTACAGTTTTGCAGATGACTCCAGTGTTTCAATGCAGTACCTAAATATAAGTGTACCATGTACTTTTTTTGGTAACAGTCTTAAAAGAGCACTTTTCTTCAATGCTAACAGTGTTTTCTGAGTTCTCTCTGTTTCTTATCTGTCTACGTTTCCTATCTCCTTATTAATTATTGTACATTAATTCTGTCTTCATTGCTGCTACGCATAACTCTTAAGGCACTTTGACTTTTGTTCTAGACCTAATTTCTGTAGGAGGCTGTCCTGGTCAATAGAGGCCTTTCCTGCCTCTTAGCATTGTCTTCATTGCCTTCATCTCTTCTCCAGGGGGTGTGTATACACAATTGCAAAACATGGTCTTTTGAGACTCAGTCATGATCCATGGATTTTACAGGGCTGAAACGTGGTCTCTTGAGACTCAGTCACAATGTGTAGATTTTGCATGGCTTTGATTAAGCCCTACAGATGTGGACTATGGCTTTATTCATACTTAGATATCAAACAGCTGTCTCTAAAAAAGACCATCTTGATGATTTTTATGTCAGTGCCATTACTTACTTTTTTGATCCATCTTAAAAGGCAAGGTGTGTTTTGGGGGCAGGATGAATAGTTTTTGATATGTGGCCGAGAAGCCATCGCAGCTGCCTCCTTCCTTGGGAGTGAAATTCCCCTGGGAGCTGGCTGTTGTGGCAACCTGCGTGGGTTTTTGCCTTCCACATGGGCCATTGCTGCTAGCTGAGCAGCTCAGCTGCAGCCCCCTGTTCCTTTCTGAGAAATGGTGGCAGAACCTCCTATTTGACCAAAATAGACTGTGTCTTCCTGCTGCTCTCAGTAGTCTCCCAACTGGAAGGGCTTGACTCCAGCAGAAATGCACAAGGGAAGCCGTGGGAAACCACATCACTCTCCCTTGCGATCTGTATGCAAAAACTAGCCATAATTGCACACTTCATGTTTGTAGAACTTTATAATTCATACGTTTGCAGAGGACAAATGGCATCTTGTTTGGCCGTCTGGCAAGGACTCAGAAATACAGCCAACCAAAGAGGAATATAACATTTGTATTGCTTTCCACATTTGTGTCTCTTGCTCTCACAGCAGTCCTTGCTGTTCTCTTTTCTGTGGCTAAAACATCTCTGAATGTGCCAAATGACGGTGATCAGTTTACAGACTAAACTGTCAAGCAAAGGCATCTTGAGCATCAGGCAGAGCAAAGGTGAGTTCTGCTATTTGCATCTGCTGGATACAACTTGGATCTATTATTTCCATTCACTTTCAACACTGTATTGAGATTAATTTAATATTCCTTAGGAAGCTGATACTGCTTCATATTAATCACTGCAAACCTCATAGAATATGTCATTTTTCTGACAGTAAGTGAAAGATCCTGGTGCTGAGGCATCTCAGTGGAGTGGTTGTGCACGCATCAGTTCCGAGCACAGACTGGTTTTGCCAGCTTTGCCCTTTGGAAGCTCTCCCTCTGGGTTTAGGGTCTAGAGCAAGCCTGTGTAGGCATAACTCCAAGCTGGGTGAGGGTGGGGGAAAGGAAGAGGAAGCAAGAGACAAAGCTGGGGAAATGAGGCTTTCATTACTCAGCATGCCACATACCCCACTTACAACCTGGGTGGAGACATTGGGGCTTCAGCACTCACCACAGTGGGAGCTGAAATGCAAGGAGGGCTATGCTAAACCTTGTTGAGATGAAGAACACTGCTCCTTTCCAATCCAGTATCTGACAAGAAAAGGTTTCTAGTGGCTTCAGAAAACATTCCTCCTTAAAGAGGGCATATAAAGGGAATTTCAAGGGATGAAGACAAGGTGAAGAGGAAAGGTGAAGGAAAGATGAGGAGGATCTAAAAGGATCTCCTTTATTAAAGGAGATATATGTGAGGACATTGTGTGAGAAGAAGAGTCACCTCACTACCAGAGAGATATCTAAACTAAAACATGCCCCAGGAAATGTCTAGATGGGACAGATATAAACGGCTTAATTGCAGGACTGTACACAAGTTTCTGTTGATTATCATTTTAATTAGCAGCAACAGAAGAAAATCTTCTCAGTCATACAGTAAAACTCAGAGAAGATCCTGTGGAGATAGCTTTCAACACATAACTGAAAGCATTTTGAAATTAGCTACCAGTGGTGCCTTGGACCTAAGTCTTTTCTTGTACATCTAAATTTAGTCACTAACTGCTCCTCTAACTGCTTCTACAGCCTGACAAACCTCAGAGGAGGGCTCCTCTTTTCCGAGCTCGGACATCTGGGATCAGAGAGGGGTTGCAGACGCAGAATGGATTTAGAGCTGTAATGAACATACATCCTGACAGGGACACTTGGTGATATATATCTTGCTTCTCGCCTGGGGAGATTGATTGCGGGATCAGGAGCACAGGTGGTGTTTTCCTCAACCCCTTCAGTGATGGAGAAGAACACTGAAAGGAGAAGGAAAACACAGCTGATTAACACGTGGCTCAGAGGCTGGTGCCATCRGTGGAACTTTGGCTTTTTTGACCATGGAGAGGTTTACAAGACACCAGGCCTGCTGGCGACAGATGGAGTACATCTGTCTCAAAGGGGGAAAGGATTCTCGCCCATGAGTTGGCGGGGCTCATCGAGAGGCCTTTAAACTAGGTACGAAGGGGGAAGGGGATAGAGCCACGCTCGCTAGAGATGAGCCTAGGGGCGGCGTGCCAATCTCGGGAGTGAAATCGATAGCCCAGCTCAAGTGCATCTACACCAATGCACGCAACATGGGCAGTAAACAGGAGGAGCTGGAAGCCATTGTGTGGCAGGATAGCTATGACTTGGTCGCCATCACAGAAACATGGTGGGATGACTCTCAGGACTGGAGTGCTGCGATGGATGGCTACAAGCTCTTCAGAAGGGACAGGTGAGGAAGGAGAGGCAGAGGGGTGGCTCTGTATGTTAGGGAGTGTTTCGGTTGTACAGAGTTCAACAACTGTGATGATCAGGTCAAGTGGTTATGGGTAAGGTTGAGGGGGAAGGCCAACAAGGCAGATCCTGCTGTGAGTCTGTTATAGACCACCCAACCAGGATAAAGAGGCAGATGAAGCATTATACAAGCGACTGGCAGAAGTCTCGTGATCGCTAGCCCTTGTCCTCATGGAGGACTTAACTTGCCCGACGTCTGCTGGAAATGCAACACAGCAGAGAGGAAACAGTCTAGGAGGTTCCTGGAGTGTGTGGAAGAGAACTTCCTGACGTAGCTGGTAAGCGAGCCTACCAGGGGAGGTGCCTCGCTCGACCTGCTGTTTACCAACAGAGAAGGACTGGTGGGAAATGTCGTGGTCAGAGGCCACCTGGTGCTCAGTGACCATGACATGATAGAAATCTCAATTCTTGGTGAAGTAAGGAGAGGGGTCAGGAAGACCGCTACCATGGATTTCCAGAGGGCAGACTTTGGCCTGTTCAGGATGCTGGTTGAGAGAGTCCCTTGGGAGGCAGTCCTGAAGGGCAGAGGGGTCCAGGAAGGCTGGATATTCTTCAAGGAGGAAGTCTTAAAGGCGCAGGAGCGGGCTGTCCCCGTGTGCCATAAGAGGAGCTGGTGGGGAAGACGACCGGCCTGGCTGAACAGGGAGCTTTTCCTGGGACTCAGGGAAAAAAGGAGAGTCTATTGCTGTTGGAAGGAAGGGCGGGCGACTCAGGAAGAGTACAGGGATCTCGTTAGGTCGTGCAGAGAGGAAATTAGAAAGACAAAAGCCCAGCTAGAACTCAAACTGGCCAGTGTCATCAGGGACAACAAAAATTGTTTTTACAAATATGTTAATGACAAAAAGAGAGCCAAGGAGAATCTCCCTCCCTTATTGGATGCCGGGGGGAACATTGCCACTGAGGATGAGGAGCAGGCTGAGGTACTTAATGCCTTCTGTGCCTCAGTCTTTAATATTCAGACTGGTTATCCTCTGGGTATTCACCCCCCTGAGCTGCAAGACAGGGACAGAGAGCTGAATACGCCCCCCATAATCCAAGAGGAAGAGGTTAATGACCTGCTATGCCAGCTGGACATACACAGGTCTATGGGGCCAGATGGGATCCATCCAAGAGTACTGAGGGAGTTGGCGGAGGAGCTTGCCAAGCCACTCTCCATCATTTATCAACGGTCCTGGTTAACAGGGGAGGTCCCGGATGACTGGAGGCTTGCCAATGTGACGCCCATCTACAAGAAGGGCCGGAGGGAGGATCCGGGGAACTACAGGCCTGTCAGCCTGACCTTGGTGCCGGGGAAGATCATGGAGCGGTTCATCTTGAGGGCGCTCACGAGGCAGGTGCGGAACAACCGCGGGATCGGGCCCAGCCAGCACGGGTTCATGAAGGACAGGTCCTGCTTGACCAACCTGATCTCCTTCTACAACCGGGTGACCCACCTAGTGGATGAGGGGAAGGCTGTGGATGTGGTTTACCTGGACTTTAGCAAAGCCTTTGACACTGTCTCCCACAGCATTCTCCTGGAGAAGCTGGCGGCTCATGGCTTGGACGGGTGTACTCTTCGCTGGGTAAAAAACTGGCTGGATGGCCGAACTCAGAGAGTTGTGGTGAATGGAGTCAAATCCAGTTGGCAGTCGGTCACGAGCGGTGTCCCCCAGGGCTCAGTTTTGGGGCCCATCTTGTTTAACATCTTTATCAATAACCTGGACGAGGGGATCGAGTGCACCCTCAGTAAGTTCGCAGACGACACCAAGCTGGGCGGCAGTGTTTATCTGCCTGAGGGTAGGAAGGCTCTGCAGAGGGATCTGGACAGGCTGGATCGATGGGCCGAGGCCAATTGCATGAGGTTCAACAAGGCCACGTGCCGGGTCCTGCACTTGAGTCACAACAACCCCAGTCAACACTACAGGTTTGGGAAGAGTGGCTGGAAAGCTGCCCGGCAGAAAAGGACCTGGGGGTGCTGGTCGACGGCCGGCTGAACATGAGCCGGCAGTGTGCCCAGGTGGCCAAGAAGGCCAACAGCACCCTGACCTGTATCAGAAATAAAGTGGCCAGTAGGCAGAGGGAGGTGATCGTGCCCCTGTACTCAGTACTGGTGAGGCCGCACCTCGAACACTGTGTTCAGTTTTGTTCCCCTCACTACAAGAAGGACATTGAGGTGCTGGAGCGTGTCCAGAGAAGGGCGACGAGGCTGGTGAAGGGTCTGGAGAACAAGTCTTATGAGGAGCGGCTGAGCAAGCTGGGGTTGTTTAGCCTGGAGAAAAGGAGGCTGTGGGGAGACCTTATCGCTCTCTACAACTACCTGAAAGGAGACTGTAGAGAGACGGGTGTTGGTCTCTTCTCCCAAGTAACAAACGATAGAACGAGAGGAAATGACCTCAAGTTGTGCCAGGGTAGGTTTAGATCGGATATTAGGAAGAATTTCTTCACCGAAAGGGTAGTCAGGCATTGGAACAGGCTGCCCAGGGAAGTGGTGGAGTCACCATCCCTGGAGGTGTTCAAAAAACCTGTGGATGTGGCACTTCGGGACATGGTTTAGTGGGCATGGGTACTGGGTTGATGGTTGGACTCGATGGCTATGTCTCTAACAGCAGCTCAGCTTCTTTAGAAAGTGCTGGAAGAATCACTGGAGAAAATGCAGCTCACTTTTACAGAAAAAGTAGTGGCCTATGATCTTAGTGTCGAGGGGATATGCTCGCAGAGGGACTGTGCAAAGATCAGAAACAGGCTCTTCTGCTGAGCCATGGCAGCCAGTTTAGTCACTGGACTGACTCCCTCTGCAATCGTACTCTTTCCCATAAAGTGTCCACAACGTAAAAAAAGCAAGATTAGTCAAAGGAGTCAATAAGAAAAAAGTGTTTTACTTTTTTCTGTGTTTTACTTGCAAGTTGCAAGAAAGGTAGGAAATTGGAAAAATGCCATGGTTGACTGGCTTCCTAAGAATTGGGTAATGGTGTCGTGTGAGTTGGGGTTGAGGGTTGCCCAAGGCACTCCTGGCAGAAGCACTTCCCTGTAACACGTGGGCAGAGAGCTGTGACACACACCCCAACAGCAGCCTGGGAAAGATCCTGTACACCCGTATCACCCATGGTGGGCAGAGCTGATATCATGCTAACCCTGCTCCCCTACTCGAGAGCTGTAATGGCAGATATTGTAGCTGAGAACTGGGAGGCTTCAGGTAGGAGGAGAGAAGCTGAGACTGAGCTTGTGAGAAGGACAATATGGAGCTGGGAGAGGAGGAGAAGGCAATACACATTCATTTTTGTCATTTTGTTCACTCRTTTTGTCATCTGTTCTCCATTCTAGACCTATTTACCACCAAGGTCTTGTTAGACTGCTCTACACATAGGCTCCACTGCTGATTACTGAAGCCCAAAGAAACAGCTAGAACCATCATATGGATTGTTTAAATAGGCTTATGGTTAAAGATTGAACTAAGGTTGGGACTTGTAAAAAGAATAGCGGGAAGCAAAGGATTCAGTCTCAATGGTGGGATAGCCCCTCAGAGAAGGGGGCAGTCAGAAGTTGGTTCTCATGACTGACGAAGTGTCATTATGTCTTCGTAAAAATATGACCACAAAGTGGGAAATTAAAAGGTTTAAAAAAAAAAACCAAAACCAAAACCAATAGGTGGATAAATCAAGGGAGAAAAAATCCAGGGAAAGCTGGCTCAAACTGAGATCCTGTAAGGAGAAGTCACGTGAGGGTTTCCCAGGAGTGACTTTTGGGTAAATCCCAGGCCGGGGATAGAGCCAAGCTAGACCACTGCTGACAAAGACCTGCAATATTATATCTTTCCAGGATAAGGCATAAAATGGGCAGATGGCCATGGCTTGCTTCCTTGTGGTCTGGCCTGGATCCATGAAAGGTTAGTCTAGTAAAAACAGCTGCAGAAAGAGTTGGCTTCCGGGTCCCTTGGGGCAAACGGATTCACTGAGGCCCTTGGAGGAGGAGCAGAGCCTAATGGACGAGGAAGGAAAAGGGTAACTGTGTAAGCTTTTCACCCCAGCCCCAAATTGTTGGTGATTATTGGAAAACATGAGATTCTCAACAGTCTGTTTTGTCTGGTCTGCCTCATATTATATTTCATAAACACCAGAACACTATCTGGGGTCTATCCTTACATTTTAAAATGTTTTAATAGTTTGTCTGTAAGACAAAACATGCATTCTCCTCCTCATTGAGAATAAAAGCGCACTGCTAGCTCCTGGAGAAGAAATGTCCCTGCTCTCTCTGGGGGAGCCTTAGCTTATGGGGTCACGTCCCAGATGCCAGTGTGTCAGATCCATCTGGCATCCATGGATTTGGTATAATACCCCCACAGAGGTAGCGGAGAAGAAAGGGCTTCTTGAAAGGGCTTACGAGGAGGTGGGAGTGGGAGTGGATGATTGGTCTGCTAACACAGGCTGTGCATTTTTGCTTTCAGGATCCAGAGTCATGGAGGATCCACCCACTTGCTGGAGGAGTGATGGAGCTGGTTTGCAAGGCTGTGGTCCTTAATGAGCTAAGTTAATTGGGGAAAATGGTGGCAGTTTCCACAACACATACCATATTCAGGGAACACACGCTATAACACCTCCTCTACAAAAAGGTTCAAGCAGAGCTTCGTACTTCATGCTTGATTGCTTCCTAGGGAAGCTGAAGGCTATTGCTACCCGGTGTATGGCTATACTTCTTAGCAATGGTTGCAGGAAAGGGAAAGACTTCTTTTTTCAGCGGAGCACTCACCCTCTTTTCTTTCCCATGAGGACATTTAGTCTTAGAGGATAGGAGGCAGATATGGTTCCCATAAGTAATGACTGGTCTGATATGTATTTTCCAGGACATAAAGCGATCACTTGTCTGAAGCAAAAGTTACAGCAGAGCTGTTAGCTTAAAGCAGTTCAGCCCAGCTACAATATATGTGATCCTGCCAAAGTGTGGGAAGAGCTTGGTATAAACCTGAAACTGTTGCCCTTAGAAAGGAAAGCTTTCAAAGCATGGCCACAGACTTCATAGGACTGAGCAACACAGCTTTGGAAGGCATAGATAATTATGCTGGCAGATGCTACTTGACATTATCATTGTCTGGTGCTGTCTCCAGGTAGGGCAGTGGCAGGGCATCTGCTCTCTGGCAGGTCAGATCTCCTTTGGGAGGTCCTCAGAAAACAGGAAGTTACTTCTCCGTTCCCTTCTCCACAGCTTTTGGGGAAAATGTGGGGGCATGCCCTTTGAGGTCTTCAACATAGTTCGCAGGCAACGGAAAAATTGGAAAGGCTCATTAAAATGAAGTTGAGGGCTTAAACCACAACCTCCACAGAGCTGGAGCAAATGATTAATTCTGATAGTGTCCACAGCACAGGGCTCTCTTGTGCTGGGGCGTGGTGGGAGAAATGTAGGACCTGGGCTTGCTGAGAGCCAGATAGCAGTGAACATACACAGAAAGGGGGGGTGTACAGCAGCATGTTGTCTAAGTGGAATTTTTGGCATGTCCCCACCATCTGTAAGGTGGACTGGAAAGATCCTTCCACCTAGTTTGTAGACAGCTGGAGACTGTTACCTTGCTGGAACATGCTGACCTCTGTCAAATGCATTTTGATTTTTTTGTATTGCAGAGTTCCTTAGGGACATTTTCATGAACATACTGATGACTTTGTTTAGAGGAAAAAGAAACAGTTCTTGGAGGGTCTGTAAAAAACAATGTGTATAGAGTGTCTGTATATACATATGTATGTATATATGCATAGTTCCTCGATTGAGCATATGGAGTTAAGATGGAAAAAGCTAATTTTGAATCTACCAACCTTGAAAAACTTTTCAAAGACATATTAATGCAGAGCCAAAACATGAGAATCTGACCTGGGTTGGTTTATACATATGAGCAAAAATATTTACTCAGCTACTAAGTATTTGATTAACCTTTGTTTATTGCTTCAAGATGAGAGACAGTTAAAATACAGGAACTGGTGGATTATATTTTTGCTTTTTGGCTGATGTTCACTTCCTCCACAGAAAAAAATATGGTGTAGTAAGAAAAGAATGTATTTCTTTCTCATCTCAAAATCTGTATTTCGAAGTCCAGAGCTGAACTCAGGAGAAATGTACCTATTCTTTTTTTTGTTTAAAACTAAAGCAGAAGACACTTAAGAGGAATGAGAGGCCATGCATCACATAGCTCCCCTGATGCGGTAAACACTAAGATACAGGCAAAAGCATGTGCAAAGCTTCTTCATTCTGAGTTGGAGGGAGACCTGGATTTTTTATTCGTAATCTAAAACTAAGAAATGCCAAACACTGAGCCTTTTTAGTCCCTTTCTGTTTCTAAGCTTTTACGTTACAAGATATTTTACACTTTAAACTTGCTTATTTCAAAGGGAGGACACAAACCCCTTTTTACGCTGTGCATTGCTGTTAACAAGACTCATCTGCCACAGCCATCTGCCTTCCTAGCACGGGCCAACAGAGTGGTGCTGCTTGTCCATGCAGAGTCCCGGCATGTGCCGATTTGAAAGCTGCCATGAAATCACCCATTTTTTTCCTGCTGTGTAATCCAGATTAGGAATTCTTTTGTCCTGAATAATCTGTTGGGAGTATGGTGCAATATGGAGACGGGTGCCTGCTGCTGGCTGCCTGAACCACAGGGACTGAGGATAGGGTGGTCAGGAGCAGGCTTGACCTGGCTGAGCTCTACTGGGAGCTACAGCTCACATCTGGGGGGGGATTGAGAAAAATGGTAATTGCTATGTGACCTGGAAGGACAGGAACATCCTTTGTGACAAAGTAGAACAAGACCTTTCATTTGGGTATGAATGTAGCAGGGTGTAACCACAAAAGAAACCTCAGCAATTTAATTCATTTTTAGCTTTTTTTTTTTTTTTTTTTTTAATAAAATAATTGTGCTCATGTTGTCGTTTAACCCCAGCCAGCAACTAAGCCCCACACAGCCGCTCACTCACTCCCCCCCAGTGGTATGGGGGAGAGAATCAGAAGAGTAAAAATAAGAAGACTTGTGGGTTGAGATAAAGACAGTTTAATAGGTAAAGCAAAAGCCGCACGTGCAAGCAAAGCAAAACAAGGAATTCATTCACTACTTCCCATCGGCAGGCAGGTGTTCAGCCATCTCCAGGAAAGCAGGGCTCCATCACACGTAACAGTGACTTGGGATGACAAACACCGTAACTCTGAACGTCCCCTCCTTCCTTTTTCTTCCCCAGCTTTATATGCTGAGCATGACGTCATATGGTATGGAATATCCCTTTGATCAGCTGGGGTCAGCTGTCCCAGCTGTGTCCCCTCCCAAATTCTTGTGCACCCTGTTGTGGTTTAACCCCCACCAGCAACTAAACACCACACAGCCGTTTGCTCACTCCCCTGCAGTGGGGTTGGGGGGAGAATCGGAAAAAAGGTAAAACTCGTGGGTTGAGATAAAGACAATTTAATAGGACAGAAAAGGAAGGGAAAATACCAATAATGATGATAAAAGAATATACAAAACAAGTGATGCACAATGCAATTGCTCACCACCTGCTTACCAATGCCCAGCCAGTTCCTGAGCAGCAGTCACGCCCCCCCCATCAACTCCCTCCATTTTTGTTGTTCAGCATGACGTTATATGGTATGGAATATCCCTTTGGCCAGTTTGGGTCAGCTGTCCTGGCTGTGTCACCTCCCAGCTTCTTGTGCACCTCCAGCCTCCTTGCTGGCAGGGCAGTATGAGAAGCTGAAAAGTCTCATTAGTGAGGCTGACTTAGTGTAAGCACTGCCCAGCAACAACTAAAACCTCAGTGTGTTATCAACATTATTTTCATCCTAAATCCAAAACACAGCACTATACCAGCTACTGTGAAGAAAATTAACTCTATCAGGACACGCCTCCAGCCTACTTGCTGGTGGGGTGGTGTGAGAAGCAGAAAAGGTCTTGACTCTGTGTAAGTACTGCTCAATAATAACGAAAACATCCCTGTGTTATCAACACTGTTTTCAGCACAAATCCAGAACATGGCCTCATACTACCTATTATGAAGAAAATTAACTCTATCCCAGCCAAAATCAGCACAGGTCAGTAGGATAGACTGAATTAGATGGTTTCATGCCTTAATAATTTGTCACTTGAGAGTCACTTTTGAATCAGGATTGTCAAGAAAGAGCACTCTGACACAGTCACATATGCCGCAGTTAGAAACAGGTTTTGGTATAAAATGTTTGGCGCCTGGGGGAAGAGTCTCTGTCTCAGGCACTCTTAGAGGCACAGGCTTCGCTTAGATTTGTGTCGTGGTTTAACCCCAGCTGGCAACTAAACACCACGCAGCTGCTCGCTCACCCCCCCTCTGGTAGGGTGGGGGAGAGAATCGGGAGGGCACGCGAAGGAAAACCCACGAGTTGAGATAAAAACAGTTTAATAATGGAAATAAAACAAAGTAGAACAGTGATAATAATAACGATAACAACAACAATAACAGAATATACAAAACAGGCGATGCACAATGCAACTGCTCACCCCCCACGTGTCCGAACAAATGGCACGAAAACCAGGCCCCAGAGCCCCCTGTTTTTTTTTATACTGGGCATGATGTCACATGGTATAGAATACCCCATTGGCCAGCTGGGTCAACCGGCCCGGCTATGCTCCCCCCGCCCAGCTCCCCCTGCACCTGGCAGAGCATGGGGGGCTGAAAAGTCCTCAGCACCACCCAGCAACAACCAAAGCATCAATGGGCCATCAACGTTCCTTTCATTACCAAACCCAAAACACAGCACCCCCTCCAGCTACTGGGAAGAAAGTTAACTCTGTCCCAGCCAGAACCAGGACAGTCTGCTATTATACTAGGATGTGGAAATGACCTAAGGTCTTCTTTATTGTTTTTGCAGTGCAGCATTTGTAAAATAGCATCTGTTAGAAAGTGCTTTAGACAAAAATATAACCTCAATCACAAATAACAGGAGGGGATCATTAATAGCAGCTGTGGTGACCTTTCATGAGGAGTGTCCAAAGCCACATGTCCGTCCTTGATAAACTCCAAACCAGCTGGCAATCACAGAGGTGGTCCCAGGCAGCATTTTGCAAAGTAGCTGGTAATACTGTGAGTCTTCATCCCCAGGACGGCAGCACTGAAGACCCCTCCTCACAAGATTCAGGTTGAGTAGAAAGTCATATGGTGCTCAACGCAGTTATTTAGCAAATGTCAGTCCTTTTGTTTTGTGGTAAACACCTATCTTGAGTTTCCTGGCTCAAATGAACTCTTTAACAAAACTGGATCTGTGGGTTTGTTTTCTAAGCTGGCTCAGATGCCCAGATGGTGTCAGAGCACAGCCCGACACACAGCCACAGTGATGGAGGCCAGGCAGGACTGTCCATGGCCTTATGCTCTACTGCTCTGTGTGAAGGACAATATCTCTTTCTTGTGCCCATGCCCAGGCTCATTTTATTAACATTTGTGTTTGCTTTTCTTACTGGACACCGACACAATCAAGTCATTGATTAGACGGTCGCGGAACATAATTTCAGTTTTGAAGGAGAGCTTCAAACCCTGTAAACTTTCAGAAGGATTATACCTGGTATGGTCCTCATTACCTGGAAAACCCAGTGCTTGATGAAGGCAGGCATTTTTCAATAGCTCTACTTTGCAGGAGAGGGAACCGAAGCACAGGGAAATGCTATGAATTATCCAACACTGCAAAATGGTTTAATGGGAAGCCTTGGATTTTGTTTTGACTTTTTTGATTCTCGATCTGATTCTATGTCCACTGCCAAGGTACCAAAAGATTTCTACATTTCCAGATAGAAATGCATTTCTCTGGGCTGAGCAAAACCCCAGAACACAACTCTATTAAGACCCCGGGGTGAATGATGGGGGAGCAGGTGTATTTTACTGTTAAATTTGCAATGAATAATAATAATATTAATAAAAACTATTTTGTTCCTTATTCTACTCCCCTTGAATTTACTGTTTTAAAAGCTCTTACTCATTTCAAAAGCAATTCAGGCTGGGCCTGTGATGGGCTCACTCATGTCTCTGAGGAGTGAGAGGTGGTAGGAGCCGAGTGGTGATAAGCAGCTCAGAGAGGTGCCACTTCCAAGAAGCAGGCTAATGAATGTTTCCCAGTGCACAAGGAGAAGCAGGTTGTCCAAGAGAAACAGAAGATGTGTGTTTCTCCAGCATTTGCTGGTTTTGGCTCACCCCTGACTTGGCACGTTTGGGGAGCAGTGACCCTTCCTGCCATTACCAGCTCTGGACATCCCTTGGTTAGGCACTACAAAAATTTTCCTGTCCATGAGTGTGTCTTTAAGAGTCCTGAGTGGGGAGGGCACGTCACAAAAGGGGCTTTGGTACTGCTCCCCCACTCCAGTGCACTCAAAACACAGTTTCAGTACAGATTCAGATTTTACTGAATCCACCAGTTTCAGTACATGCTGAATGAATATTAAAAAAACCCACCTGTAAACCTGACCTGGAAAAAGATTTGGTCGGTTTGTTGGTTGGGGAACAGGCAGGGAGGAACAGGGTTGATAGATGGGAAGCATCCAAATGAGAGAGTAGAAGTTTGGGAACCAGGTGGAACCTGGGTTCAAACCCAATGTTACACACCACTCGCTGGGAGACCTCTGGCAGGTCATTTGACCTCCCTGTGCCCTAATAAACCAAACTGTAAGTTTGTTTACAAGCTGAAAACCAGATACTGCATCTGGGAAGAGCTGGATCAGGCAAAAATCCATAACTCCCATTTACAAGGCTTGTGTGTCCTTCTCTCAGCAGTG
Organism: Oceanodroma leucorhoa; assembly: GCA_030449065.1. Classification (NCBI taxonomy): domain Eukaryota; kingdom Metazoa; phylum Chordata; class Aves; order Procellariiformes; genus Oceanodroma; species Oceanodroma leucorhoa. Next base: position 6,307,212 of record JASVER010000041.1, on the reverse strand, counting down.
TTGATACAACCACCGGTCATAGCAGATGAAATTAAAGTGATCTTTGGAAATAAGTTTGACTTTTTTTCCTTATTTTTTCCTTATTAAGTATTATTCTGATTGGCTTTGAAGGGGAGAAGTATGGGCTGACTTACTGTCTTAACATAGACCAAAACTCCAAGGAGCAGACAAATTGTTAATCTTCCAGAGAAAGCTTTTAACATCTTGGTTGTAAGAGGATGGGATTGCAATAGCCAGACTCAGATGTCTGCAGAGAGGTTCCTGCAGAGACTTCTGCCCTCAATGGCAATTGCTAGGCCATATTTATCACCAGTAAAACCCTGCAAGCAACAGCAACAGGTCAGATCGTGCTTTTGGAAATAATTTGTCCTACCAGCTTTTCATTTTTCTATCTGGTTTTGGTACTTGGTGAGAAAAATCAGCTGCCTGCTTCTAACGCTTCACTTCCTTTCCTCCTCCCACTGCACATGCCTCCTCAGCTTTCAGCCCACTGCAGGGGCAAGCTTGTACTGCATCATTGCAAAACTCAGGCATGGGGATGAATGACAAGCAATACAGTTGTTGAGGTGTTGTCTTCAAAAATGGAAAAGTGACTAACTTTCTTAAACTCAACCTGTAAACACACAGAAAAAAGGATTTTTGCATTTCTGCATATGACTGTACCCTTTGGGTACTCATCACCTTTGGGATGCTGGTAGGCTGCAGATGGTGGTGCAAGCATCTGCTGAAATCCCACATTAGCTGTGGGCTGTGCACAAGCGCAGTCCTGAGAGTCCTCCAAATCTGCTCATGCACCATGTGATGAGTTGTGCAAGCCATGCTGTGAAAGAAGGTGCTGATACAGGGCTATTTCTGCACTGGTGTATCTGTGACTGTGTTCTCTCAGTCATGATATTTTGGACAAGTGTCAGGGGGAGCCTTAGACTACTTCATCTGTATGTACAAGTCACATGAATGTGGGTTTTTCAGACCAGATGTTGATACTATACAGTCCTGAGCAAACTCATGTGTGTGTTTTCTGTTTCACTTTCTGAGTCTTGGGATGAATAAAGTGAAAATATGGTATTAATCTGAATACAGAAATAACTTCTCACTCATGCTCTTTCTTCAAACATTAAAGCTATGAAATTAACTAATCGGCTATATTATTAGCTAATTCTCATACTTAGGGGACATATTTTATAAGACAGGTATTTTCTCCCTCCTAGTTGTCAAAAGAATAGACAATTTTGAAAAGAAAAACTTTGTAGAAAGTAGAAAGTAGAAAGTAGAAAAGCTTCACTGTATTCTCAAATTTACTTATATTTTGTTCAAAATGGGAAAAAAATTTGTCAAACTTTTGTAAAGTTGGTAGAGAAGGATGTCTGTGTATGATGGTGAGCTGAATGATACGGCTAAAGTTCGTGGAGTCACAGTTGCATAAAGTTTGTGAGCGAATGGAATCAATCCCTATATCTTTGGAATTCTTACAGCTCTGTGATTTATGGCAATTAAATACAAACCAAGTAAAGAAATAAATGTTTTGGGCAGACAAACTTTATGGGAAGATTATGAGCTAAGAAAACAACACTATAAAGCAAACTCTAAACTGGAATAGTTCAAAGTCCTTTACAAAACAGCATGATCTTTATTATTCTAATCCATCAAAATTTGATCATGGGACTACATTTTTACAAAGCAAAGCAATTGCTACCCCTAATTGAGTGGGGATGTGCTTATCTAAAAAAACATAATAATAATACTGGTAGAAATAGAGCCTGCAGTTAAAAAAAAAAAAAAGTTAGTTTTTATCAAAACACAGGAGCTATTTCATTGTCATAATTACTATTATACTAATTTAAAACAAATTAGTAGGTGGTTTTGAAATTGCGTACCCTTTTATTTACATAAAACCCAACAYTGTTCAGGCTGCTAATTTTTCATGCTGGGAAATGAGTGTATTTTATCAGGTGGCAGCCACTGACTTTACTCAAACTAAATCTTGCCAGCTGGAGCCCAGCTGTTCCAGAACTATAGAGAACAGTGATTCCCTGAAGAACGTGGGATGCGTTCAAAAGAAGGGTCTTTTCTTTGGGAATGATGGTTAACTCATTTGCATTTCTTCATCTTTTCTGATTTTAGACCTTAATCTAGGAACTCACTGAAGCATATACTGAAATCCCACCCTTCCCTAGGAAAATATTTAAATGCATATGGCACCTTTCCTCAGGAAATACAGGCACTGCATTCAGTTCATTGGGTGAACCATTGATTTCTCCGGTAGAGTGGGTATGACAGTCAGTGCAAAGACAAATGCTGAAGCATTACTTCCTTTCATGTGACTTAAACATGTGCTTAAATTTAAACACATGCTTAACTAACCTTTCTGCATAGGGATGCTTTCCTGACTCTGGACCTTAATTACAAGCATATTTTTGGCAGCTATTTACATTTCTGATGCGACTGAGTTCCTTTGCTTTGCAGGAGTAACTTCTTCAAAGTACAGCAAAATGGCACAAAGATATTTGTAAACACCAACTCCTCTAGCAGCGGAGGAGTGCATTCACAAAGGCACATATTTTGGTAGGAAGAACATGTCCTGCTTGCAGAGTTTCAAAGAACTAGTTCACCTCAAAGACTGTGAGTAAGATTGGCTCCTTATGAAACAGTGCATTTAATGGTGCAAGCATGAAATGATCAAACCGATTTATATGGGCCCATTTCATTTAATGGATGGGAGTTTAAGCCAACTAAAACCTGTCCTGAATTAATTGATCATTGGAGGTATTCACATGCAAATTTTGCAGCTGTAGATCCAAATAGTTAAGGTGTTTAAGAGCTATTGACTCCCTGAAACAGAATGAAAACACTGCTTTTATTCAGATGATTTAAGAAAACCCTTCACAATTTGGGCTAACAACAAACAAAAGATGAACTGTACCAGTGAAGGCAACAGCCCACCCACAATAAACTCTTCAAATCAAATATGGTATAGTCAGCATCTGCACAGGTTTCATAGTACTGCAACCATTTTGTCGTGCAAAGCTGAAGTCAGTTATTTATAAATTATTACCATGATGACACTGCAGTATATTGTACAATGTTTGGATTAACCCTTTATACATCAGATTGCAAAGCACTGAAGCTGTAGGTATATTTCTAATTATCTCAGAGGGGTTGAGACCCTATCCAATCCCTACTTCAAGTTTACTTCAAGATTGTATTAATTAGAGAGCTCCACAGGAAAGGAATCTCTGCATTTCCTGGTGGTTATGCTGAGCAGTAGCAACTTATTTCCCTTTCCAGGAAAATCTGTGAGCTTGGTTGAAGCTAAAGGCTTATGCGTAGCAGGTGTTGCTTTTAAAATAACGTGGCTCACAGAAGTCACTGTGAGCTTGAAAGGACAGAGTCTGTTTTTCTTCTCCTCCCTACCCCAAGTGGAAAAAATGTCAGTGATGGCTCGGAAACCAAGAGCCCTCTTTCCTCCCAGGCAGGGTCCGTCACTTGGTCATGTATGGCTGTGGCTGATCTGCTCATTTGAAGATCCCTTTGTAATCAGTGGGCAGACACAGCACTTCTTTCTCTGAAAAAGTAATCTCAAGTAGATCAGCTGCCTGGTGCCCAAAAAGTGCAGAAGTGAGTTAACCCAGGGGTATCCATTGCAAATAAATACAGCGAGGTCAAAAACCAAAGAGTTTATTGGCCTGGCAATGAGTTACTGCATGAGCAGAAAACACCCTTGCATTGTTAACAATAATCCGTTTAACAGTAATTGCAGGTTCTCCACCATTTGAATAAGAAAATAAAAAAATCAGAGAAATGACACAGGCACAGCCAAAGCACTGGGCTCACTGAATGGTGATCTGAGGAAAGTTGATGCATATTTTTGTCTCTCTCCCTAATTTCAGCTCTGTCCTTTGTCACAGCAATATCCTTGCCTTAATATTCTCTTTCTGTGGCTTTCATCCCTTTCCCCTGAAGCTAGAAATGCTGGGCTAACATGCTGACCCTGTGCCCCAATAGTCCTGAATACCTCCTGATGCAGTGAAGGTCCTTTGTCATCTCCTCAGCAGTCTCATCAGCTTTCCTTGATGATGGTCTGGGTTGCTGCCGTCGTTGTTTTGGGTCCCTTCAGCAGAGGAGGAAAACATTGCAGCTTCTGTGTCGGCCAGTGACCAGTCAGGACACTGGTCCCCGTTGGGTGAGTTTATTGCTGAGCTGGGTCTGCTTTAAGGAGTGGTTCCCACAGTGCCAGCCACAAGCACAGGGGCAACCATGGCAGATGAGACAGGAGCCTGCAGGAAGGCCACAGCCTGTGTTACCAGAGGTGAGACMTGTTTCTGGAAGTGAGTCACAGTTAGAAGGGCTTGGGGTGCCCCAGAATAAGGAAATGGTTTTATTTTTCTTCAGACCTCCAGAGGGTATGGATAGTCCTCCCCAGGCAGAGATGTATTAATTGCCTGGCTGATCACCATGGAGCATCCTGGGTGCACACCCATGTGGTCTCCTCCTTGGTGGCTGGTGTGGACAGGGTGCTGCTTCTCCACCTGTGGTCGGACATAAGCTCTTGGACTTCATCTATCCCTCCTTATTGCTTCAGTGGCAGGTTAGCTAAGTCACAGATGGTTTTCAGTGCAGCTTGCTACGTTTCAGCTCTTATCAGGCTATTCGGGTTTTTACATGGAATGAGACGGAACACAGCAAAATTTAAAACTGTTACTATTTCAGAGGGACTGGGTCTATCAATGACAATGAACGCTGATCCCGTTATCACCCCAGTGATGGCAGCTCTGGGATCCAGCACCACTGCTTGTCAGCAGCTCGCTGTCATCTGAAGGGTCAGCAGAAAAGCCTGTACTTATGAGTGGCTTCATATTCTGTTGTCATGGCAGTCCTGGACTTTGCTGTTGCTGGTACCGTGATTATGCATACAGTGATTAAGCAGCTAATGGGGAAGTTTGGTCTTCTGGTTAAGCCCTGGCCTGGAGAGTCAGGTTGGTGTCTGCACCACATGCAAGTCCTGTGACCTCAGGAAAGCCACTTACTACCTATGTCTCCATTTTATGACTGAGAGTATTATTTTTATTTTACCTCACTGGGGTGTTAAGCACATTCTTTAAGCAGATGGCGTTACGGCAATGCAAACATTGTTGGAAGATCCTTATGAATGTAGATCTCATCACAGCTGTTTGGACTTTGTCTTTTCTCAGTGGTGGGCTGATTCCAAAATAAAGTGTAGTTATTGTCCTTATTAAGCATTGCAGCCTATGTGCCTTTTGTCTGGCACTGAATAAAAAGGCTTAGCAAGATGTAAACAACAGCAGGATATTTTTTCCCAAAGAGCCACATTCAAACAAAACAATCATGCACTGAATTTTTAAGAAGAGTATGCTTATACTCCAGCTTAGGTGATAGCAAGGGGAATGGCTTTTCGTAAACAAAACAGCCTCAAAAAATCTTAAATTCCATGAGCCATTGCAGATGATGTCTCTTGGTACTTCTGATAGGACTCCAGTGACCAGAGGTTTGAGGCAGATCTCCCAAGCTTTTCCCCTACAATGAGTTTCTCCAGGAAAACTGAAAGACTTTTAAACTGAAAACTTAATTTGAGAATGTTTAGGCTTTTAAATAGAAGAAACTCAAAGTGACTGGGGCAGGCAGAACAGGAGGAAAAAAAAAAAAAGGACAAAATGGAAAGGTTTGTATACAGTTCCCTTCCTGGCCCATGCTGGCCCTGCCAGCCAGTTCCTGCTCCAAGCCAGCTCAGTGGCTTTGCTGCTAGCAGGGATTTTGGCTCAGTCCCTCCATCCCTGAGGCCCAGCTGACGTTCCGTGTCCCCTGGCCTTCCCTGTCCCTCGCTGACGCCCGCTGCTCACACCTTCCCTCTCCCACCTCTGCCCCACGGGGCCCCAGGAGAAGGAGAAGATGTTGCTGCATCCTCCCTTCCAGCTCTCACAGATCCATCTGTGAAAAGCTGCAGCTAGTGTGCTACSGGGAGAGAGCAAAGGAAGTGCGTGCTCCGAGCAGCGGCTGCCCTGCTCAGGCTGCTACAGTACCCAAATATTTTCCATGTTCTTCAGCTCTGTGCATGTGCTGTCCTTTCACAAAGGTGCAGGACAGTCCTCCAGAACTTCCTTTAACAAAGAGTTTTGGTTTGTTTGTTGTTTTTTTGTTTTTGTTTGTTTTTTTTTTTTTTAAATTCCTGCATGCTGTGATTTCAATAGTTGATAGAGTATAAACATGTCTTGGCAGATCTTCAACTAATCTAAGTAGCCAGAGCAATACTGACATTGGCGGACATGGACAAGTCACCACATCTGAAGACAAGTACTAGAGGCTCCATCCTGCTGACACAGAAGACAATGGCAAACCTCCCGCTGACTTCATAAGAAGCAGGATTTGACATTTAGTGCAATATCTGGAGAGGTTTACTTCTGTGGACTCTGGAGAACTTACAATAACATACATTTCATTCTTTCCTATGTGTGTCCAAATGTGAGGTCACTTGTTCAATTACACCCCTGTTCTTATTCTATTGGGTAATGAGGGGAAAACAAAAGAGCTTTTGCATTTGCTTATAGCACTGGATTTTTCCCCAAAGCTAACACAATGGTACTAGGATGTTTTGCTTTCAAGAAAATGTAGCAAGCCAACAGGAAAAAAAAGAAGTCCAGAACTGAATAGTTGTAAAATGTTATTGAAAGGATTCATAATGGGTTCCAAGGGGTTTTACTGAATGGTTTTAGGAAAGCTTAATTCTTTAAAATCATTTTTAAGGTGAATATGTATTTAATTATATTTCAATAGGGTTTACAGGCCTCCTGTTATTAACATTCTTTGGTGAAAAGCTCCTATATTTTTTCAAATGTACCCCTGAATTCAAATCTTTTCTTGCAATTTGATTTTGAGAGGGAAACTGTTTTTTAATGCTGATTACTATTTCTATGAATCTCAGGCAAGTAAAAGAAGTTGTTAGAAGAATTTTATTTTGATCAGCTGCTAAAAAGTTTTAAATGACAGTGAGTGCAAAATGGTGCAATTAGACTGAGTAGAAGTCTAAAGGCTGTCCTTCCAGACTCTCCAAATGTTGTACAACAAGTCTGATTGAAGCAGGATGTCATCACAAATTCGTGTGAAGATGATGTGGCTGGAGCATGCTGGAAAGATGTAGGGAAGAGGGATGCAGTGGAGGGAACCATGGTGATCTGTGAAGGAGCAGGGCACAGGGCTCCCWCACTTCTTTCTTTACCAGCATACCCAAATCCAGGCTGGGTTTAGCTCTCACTTTCTGGCCTCTCTGCCCATTGCTGCAGTGTTTTGGCTCCATTCCACAGTCTGTCCTGTCCCACAATATTTGTGGAGTTGCATAGCATGACATTAAATTTGGCCCTGGGCTTTTTAAATACAGGAGAGCAACAGATGGGGAAGCACTTCTGAAGAACAAAGACCCAAATGGATTTGTTACTTCCCACCTAAGAGCAGGCTTGCTTACGTGTCAGCCTTCATTTCTTTTGGCAAAAGCTGAATACCTCCATTTTTCTCTTGTCTTCAGATGTAGTGACTTGTCCATGTCCGCCAAACACACTAACCCATCCTACTACCAGCGTACCACCACTTCTCGTGGAAATGAAGTGACTTGCAGGGGTTACATCTCTATAATCTCGCTGTATGATTATAAAAGGATTACTTTTAATTTATTACCTAGGATCTCTTCAGGCCAGGACACAGCTGGGTTGTCTCAGCTATGCACCATAAGAAGGTTGCCATAGCCAGCCCTTCAGCTAAATCTATGAATGCACAGCATACTTGTCTGGCTTTTGTAAGGAGGATTAGCATGTCTAATTGAGAAATATTACCTGTTGTTTAGTCTCAGGCTGCAGTCGCAGAGTCATTCCAGCATATGCTTGACGCCCCTTCTGATATTCACGTCTAAAGAAAACTGACTGTTGCAAAATCCTACTGCAGGAGGTTCCCTTGTGCAAAAAAAGGATAGTTCCTTACAGGAATTGTCAAAAGATTGTATCCCAACCTCAAGTATGTTGCTGCCTTGGCTCAGCTTCTCTGCCCAGTTTAGCAGAGACTCTGACCCCGGAGATTTTCCACTGCCATTGCCAAAGCAATTTGAGAGTGGAATATTTTGCAAATGTTTTGTGACAATTTGAACTTTTTGTAAGAACAGCAACTAGTACTTTTTCTTTGGATTAATGACTGCTGTGCTTGTTGTATCTTTATTGCTAATTTAACTAGTTCCTTTGGAGTCCTTTGTACTTACAGAATGTGTATATAATTTATTATTGCCCCTGTCCAGAGGCAATCGCAATGTATATCAGATAAGGCACAATACAATGAGGACACAGTGAACAATGCAAAGTTAAAATTATACAGCATAAAATTGTGGCTGTTGCTTCAGTCATAAGGTCTTTGTCAGTTTATACMGTGTGTCATGCTAGCCAAGAAATGGAAATGGAGTTGACAAGTCAAAAGAAGCACACTCTGAGACAAAAAGCACTTTTTAACATAGCTTTAATCTTGAGCTATTGTTCATTTGTGGCTAGTGTGCTGCAAGTTGTAACGTACCTAGGTCTCTCATCCACCTCACTTTATCCAGCTTCAACTATATATTAAGGCCGGTTCCTGGGATGAGAAAATAATTTGCTTTTATTCCTTTGACTGCACTGGTATATTTTAGTTTCACTCATTTTTTTTGGCCAAACTAACTCAACCACACACAAGAGTGAGATGCCCTAGCCAGGTCTTGGGAAAATCAAAGAGAAATCTGAGGCTCACATCTCTCTCTCAGACTGGTTTTTTTTTCCAGGCTGTTAAACTCTTTCCTTTGTGTCTTGCAGAGGTATTTTCTGTTCCTCTGATACCAGGAAATGTGTCTGAACCTCCTCACTCTTAGGGCAGATTGGGGCAGGGCAGTTACCACGTTAGCACCGTATTAATAACAGAGCATCCTGGCTTTGACAATGATTTTGACTGGAAGTGCCACATTAAGAAATGAATTAATTTCTTTCCCTGTTCTCAGTACAAAAGCTAACTGTCAACCATAAGCAATGAGAATTCTTATGCCTGCCSGTAAACGTTCCTATTTTTTCATTTTTTTCCCCTCAAATCCTCTTAGCATTTCAAAAATTCTTTTGATTCACTTGTGAGTACAATGGCCTTTTATTTGCCTACACCTTGATTATAATGGAGTTTGTTGGAATGGTTAAAGGATCCCTCCCCAGAGCATTTGTCATTCCTGTGCTCCAGACAATGTTTGCACAAATTCCCTCTCATCCTCTTTCCTATGATCTGTGATTTCTGCAACTCTGAGATCTCTTGCGCAAGACCTTCGCTGGTACAAAAGCACCATGTATAATTTTGAAAGGTATTCCCTGTCATCTCCTGATTGCATGCTCATATTTGGGAAAGACTCTTGGCATTTTTATCGGAAGCCAATATCCTCCTGCAGAGTCGGTACCATCCCTGGCATCAGTCTGACATCAGAGTCCGTGGCCTTTCATCGGTGACTCTTTGCCATGTGCACATGCATCTGCTGTCTGTGTGAGCACGCTTAATAACACCCCTGAAACAGGGCATACTCATTTTACGCAGTTTAATGCAGGGTTCATAACATTAAAATGGTTACTAGAGTCAGGGTACAAGACAGCTCTTGGAGCCTGAATATCTGCCTGGGACATCTTTTGATCCTCAGCACTTTACATCTGGAGATCTCCCTTACGGAGCTAATGCAACATGAGTTGACATTCTCCTGTTGTTCTCCTATTGCATGTCACCCTTTTTTCCAATTAAATGCAATGGAAGTGGGCACTGCTCTCTCTTCAGGTCCCAAGGAGGCTGTTGGGATGCTGAGCTGCATCCCCCCCCTAGGCGGAGGAGGCTGTCCCAGAGGGCTGTGAGCCACATCCACGCAGCAGGACTGCAACTCCGGCTGGACTGGCAGAGCTTGGCAGTGTAGCACAGCTTCGGTAGCAGCCAAGTTTCCCGCTGTTCAAAAGGGCCAATTACTTTTGATTTAATTTGAAATGAGAAGGCTGAAGGCTCCAGAAACAAAATCAACTCCCAGAGCTGAATCGCTGTGTTACTAAACCTCAGGGTGTTGTGAAGGGGGATTCTGATTCTCCATAGAGTTGGACCTGCTTTGAGCTGCTCCTCTGCCCATTAATCAAACAGGCTCCTGGGCACAGCAGTTTAAGGAAGAGGACAAGGTTGTCTTTTAATAGCTGGATATCATTCATGCAATTTATGAAGAGGGTTTTCCGAGTTTTCCCAATGAATAGGTTCCAAGACTATTACACCTTTTCTTCATTTTTTTGGCAGCTCAAATAACCTGGATCTATCTGTCTCCTCTCCCCTGAAGCCTCTTTTCTTACCGTTGTAAAGCAATGCGTATTTACAGTCTGTTTTAGGTTTCTGATTTCAGCTAGTGTGTTTACTTGTGTGTAAACATTGTCATTTCAGTGTGGATCTCTTGTGGTGGTTTGCTGTGCTTTAAGTATTTGGCATTTCAGTCAAAGGCTGTTCCGAGGTGATGGTCAGGGGTGCTCAGGAGACCTCCATTGCCAAGCCCTGTGAGTAGGATGTTTTATATGCTTGATGCATATTGTGAAATCTCACACTTAATATATGGTAAAGTTTGCATGCAAAGTAAAGCTGTTTGGTTCAAAAGAGAAGAAAAAGACATTAAGTAAGAGAATTCCTCACAAATGAGGAGGTTCTGGGAATATCAGGTCCTCACTCTTACACAGCCTAATAAAAAGAGATAGCAAGGTAAACAGAACATTGTGTTTTATAGATAGTAGGATACTAATTAAAATGTACAGAAGGAGAGTTTCTTAGTGTTGTTGGAATAGTAAAACACCACCATAAACTTAGCAGCTCTCCATGTAGGCATTATGGTTAATAGACGTTACATGTTTTCATATATCTTTCATTTAAATGACATGTATTTCCTTCAGATGTTCTCTTCATATATTTATTCAGGCTTCAAAAGCAGTGATTTTGTTATAAAAGACTCTAAAACTACAAACATTGTTGTAAAACAATGACAAACCAGCAGAATTAAAGATGAGCCAGAACCAAGGATTTTGGGGTCCAGATAGGTGTAATAACTGAACTTTACTGCACATTGTCAGATGTGTGCTTTTGGTTTTAGCCTTTAAAGAAATGTGGTGAAAGCTGCGAAGTTTAAATCTTCCTTTTTATATTCATAGGCTCAGAGGATCAGATTGGTCATATAATTACATTTTAGGCGAGCCACTGAACACATAAGAAGTACAAATTTTAATCAGAACTTGCCACCATGTAAAGGGAAACCACTAGGCTTTACTTTTATATAGCTGCTTTTTCCATGAAATCTCCAGAAAAGACTGGTGATTTTTGGTTTCAAACATTCTTCAGTAGTAACTTGAGATGTTTTTAAAGAAATCCTGATTTTTTTAGGGGCTACTGGGCAATTGCCTTTTGAAAACCACAACTTTTATATACGTTTTCTGTTGTGGTGAACACAGTATATCTCTAGTCTGCTTTTAAAATCTCGACCTATGAAAAGAAAATAATCTTTGGCTTGGTTCTGTTTTTCTTATATTATCCATGGGCCAGATCCTGTTCCTGCTAGCCTCTGTGTCAAAACGTCTATGGACTTTTTAGCACTAAAATCAGCCTTTAATTTTGCAAGAGTTATCTGCAAGGGATCAGCATAATTTACAAAAATACAGTGACTATTTCATATGTTTTTTTATCCMTGGCTCAATATGCACCAATTTTGTTCTCTTGCCATCTTTCCTTCCCCAGTTGGTGTTCTGGAAGTCTAGCTAAGCTGCTTATAATAATTTTCTCATTCATCAGTCATTTATTCCACTGCTTTCCTCCTTCTCCTGACCCCAATGAGTTGCTTACTTCATACTTTTGTTTTGAAAAATTGCTTTCTGCACAGTAAGACCCTGATGTATTTCTGTAGACACCATATCAGCATTGATTCAAGAAAGCAAGTGCATCAAAATAAAAGCTCGGATTTATATTCTCCAGTCCAGCTGCTGACCAAAGATTACTGAATGCTTTTCAGGCCTTTGAAGCCATCAGTTCAAATTTTTTTTCTACCAATGGCAAATGGTTACCTCAGAATCAGTATTTCATGGTAGTGCTATTATTTTGATGAAAGTTTCATCCATCCTCCTGGTGAGCATATGTTAACTTTATTGTGGTATTTTAAGGCAAGCAGAAATGCTTGAAATCCATTACCCTGGGAAACTGAAGTTGCAGACAGGAATCTATGTTACATCTAAGTAACATCTTTCTATGGCCCCTTTTTAACCCTGTGRAGCAACTCATAGCCTTTATTCTTTGCATTCTCCCAGGATCTGGGGGTGATAGCAAGCAATAGCACTCTGTTATTCCAAAGGGAGAGTAAGTGATTTGCATGGGATCTGGGAAATGCAGTAGATCAGGGAACTAAGTCCTAAAAAAGAAAAAACCCAGCTGAACATCAGACCCACAGGACAGGCTGTCCTCACTGCACCAAGGGGGAGGGGAGTGCAGGAGCAGGCAAAAATACAACTTGGTCAAATCATTCTGGTGATGAAGAGCCTGGGGTAATGGTGGGAGGCAGGAGGAACAGGGTGTCCAGCGGGGGGGAGTGGTGCTTGCATCCTCATCCAAGCATCTCAGCCCTTGAGAGGGTGTGGGAGTTTAGTGTTTATTTAGGAGATGAGCAAGGTTTGGTRTCTTGGGAAGACGTGGTTCTCCTTCAGCTGTCAGGAAGGAGAAGTGTGGAAATGACTAGCATGCCAGTGCCTGACAGCGGGGATTTAGGGAGCCATTAGTTATTGCTCTGACTTGCTGTTTTTCCAAAGGCACCTGTCAGACCCAGCTGACACTTCAAGCACAGAGAAATATTTGGCACTAGCCGTTCCTTGTGAATGTGTTTTATGTATTCCCTTTTCACACACTTGCTTTGTTCTTGTGAGGTTTTGTATTAGCGAATGTTTTCGTCTCTGTTGTGTGCAATAACCAGCAGACGTGCCTGAGCTAAGGCACTAGGTGCAGGCTTTGCTGTTTCAACCCTGTTTTCCACTGTCCCCCTGGACCAAGAATTAAGGCTATTAATGAGATATCTACATTTAAATACTGCAGCTAACTGCTCCAATTCCTGCCTGCTAACTAGGGATCTTGGTCAGGCCCTGTTCCTCTGTCAGCCGCCCCGTGACCTGTGCAAACCGACTGCGTGAGCTTTTCATTGCCCACTTACTGTCTGCTGAGATTATCTCTGAGAGGGTAGAAGTCTGGTCTGGGACATGAACTTACACGTCTGCTCCACTGCAAGGTCCACTTCTCTCCATGGTACTGCTGGGACTTTTTGCCTGACTTAACCTGTATTTTTGAAGCACACAATAATTTTTAACAGTTTCCTCRCACTCTTTTTCATTTTGAGACAGCATAAAGGATCTCTGGCCCCCTTTTTTTTTTTTTTTTATTATTATTGTTTTTAGCTTTGCCAGTCCTTAAAAGACCTCATTCTCTCTCCAAAACGTTGCAGGAGGAAACAGAATATAGTTCTGCTTTACAGATAGAAAGTTAAGTAGTGGTAAAGCTATCAGAGAGCAGTGGAGGGGTTCAAATTTTATAAACCCTGAAAATCTCTATCCTAAAAAAAAATATTAGCTAATACTGAGAGTCTTATCTCTCCTTCTAGCTTCCAAGTAGAAGCTGGGAGAACTGCTATCTGTGTTGACTCTTTCTGCTGGAGGCTTCCATGAGCTCTGGCAATCCCAGGTCTAAGTCTGCCTGGGATTATGCAGGTTCCTTTTCTAAATCAGRTTGAAATGCTACTTCTGGACTTTGCTCCTCTGACTGTTCTGTCCAGAAAAGCAGTTACACTTTTGTAAATTTGTATCATCTGCTTTGCAGATTGGATGCTTGAAGTTGCAGATAGGATCTGTGTTTTTTTGTAGGGCAGGAAGATGTTTGTGAGCTCCCTTCTGGAAAATGCAATCCTTAGTTTAAGATCAGTTTCAGTTAATAATAACTTTCCTTAAAAAATGCATAACTTGATTTCACATTAAAGCCTTTTTCTCTATTTTAACCATCTGAGTGGTAGTTCTACTTGCCCGATGATTCCCTGAGAAAGAAACTCATTCAGTTTCTGCTTTTAAGACAGAGAAATAATTCTTGAGTCATGACAAGTAGGATGGTTGGGTTCCTTCAGCCCTAGCCTGTTTTTATTATCAGCTTCTTGACTCCTCAGTGCCCTCAAACTCTTCCCTAACTGCATGGATGACCTGTTCTTCGTAGGGGTGTCAGCTTGATCAGATCTGTGTGTGATCTGTTTTTAAAACAATGAGTATTTTATTACCTCTGCTACAATCCCYGACTGCTTATTTTTGTAATAACTTTAGTTCTTACATTCCTTGAGTGAGGACCAAGTGAGCATTGCAAGTCCACTATTTCATTTCTTTATTATCTTCTGTGGCTTGCTTTTTTCCTCCAGCAGTATCATCAGTCCCCCTAAAGCTTGCATCCAGCTTAAAATAAAGATAATATCTTGCAGACTGGTAGTCTAGTCACTTTTCCTCTGAGGTGTTGCATGTTGCTCTTAAGAGAAAGCCTCTCGGCTGTTCTCTTCATCCATGTGTTGCACTTCCTGCTAGCACTGTTCAACTTTGCAAATTCAACATTTGTGACTTTGCATTGCCTTGGCTTCTTTGTTCCCAGGCTGGCAGGCTCGTGCATGGGATCCCTCCGGCCTTTTGAGCTCTGGTTTCTTGGCCTTGCCAGGTCACTCTAATGATGCAGAACAATGCACCTCACTGATCCAAAACCTGGGAATATACTGCTTTCTTGGCCACTGAAATTTGTAGTGCAAGTAACGGCAGTGTGAGAGTTACATGTGCAAATATGCTTTCTTAATATGTTCTAATGTTCTTTAGCAAAAAAAGAGCATACTGGCAGTAGGTGAAGCAACAACTTCGGAATGAATGCATTAAACAAAAAGTCACTGCAGGTTTTCTCTGTCAAAAGTAAAGCACAAAATTTATGTGGGCTGTGTAAATATACAAAGCAAGAACACTGCAGGCAAATGTTTACAAGACACATGTTTAGCCAGTATCATTGGGTTCCAGCAGAAAGCAGAAATGCCAGATGAGGAGTCCTGGGCAGTCATTGATTTTTTCAGATGCTGTGAGTCTGTGGAACAACTTTAAGTGAGCTGTGTTTGTGCTGGGCTGCTGTTAAAGACAGGTAATGCACCCATCAAATAATTCAATAGCAGCTTTATGGTTTACTTGTTAGCTGATGTCCACATCATTACATTTGCCTGAGATTTCAATATCCATATAGTTATGCCTCATGCACAGATCTGCTATTTCACCAACTATTATTTCAGGGAAGGCTGTCTTGTTGCATCAGAACGAAAATCATTGCCACCCTCACTTAGCAGTGAAATCTTTTCAGCTCTGTTTGCCATGACTTCACCTGATGATTGCCATCACTCCCATCAGCACTGCCTACATCAAGATCAGCTTCAGGATGGGGACTTATTCCAGTCACCCAGAATAAATTCAGGCCAAATGCTATTCCATGCTTTGCCTGCCTTGCAGATTCAGTTTTCTGTGGTTGCAGCCTTGACAAGCTTCTACTGAGCTTCTTTTCCTAGTAAAGATGTGCCTGTAGCTCTTAAGATTTTTGAACATCTTTGGTGTATTTCTTAGGATTTTGGTGGCAGCCAAGCAGTGTGTCCCACTGGGACCCTCTCCAGCAAGGTGTGTTTTCTTGAATTATATCATGGGGTGGCAAGGGCTTGCAAGGGACATCCTCCAGAAAATGAGGGGATTTTATCAGCAAACTTTTCTCCACTGTTGAGCTGTAGGTCCAGTAACAAAAGAGCTGAAGAGGCAGGATGCCTCTGGCCTTGTTCGGGGACAGGGCAGTCCCGTCAGTCTGTCTAAAAGCACAAAGAYTTGGGATTATGGCAGTCAGGAGCTATGGCACGTGGAAAGTGTCTGGAGCAGTAGTGCCTGCAAAAAGAATGATGCTTTCGGTGCTTTAAAGTCTCCTGCATTGTTAAAGCTGTCTCCAAGAGGTAACACATTGCAGACTAAGTGTGTTTTGTAACAGCCAGTATTAAATTCTGGCTTATTTCACAGATAGATAGGCAGTTAGTGATACGGTTTTGTCTTAAAAGGTTAGAGATCTCTAAGATAGAGAGACTTTGGCCAAGACATGGTAATTTGTGTTTATTTATTCGTACTCTTCTTGAATCTCTCAAAGTAGATGTGGCTGTTCCTGACTCCACCCGCCATAACATCTGGGTGCAAGAGTTCTTGGGAGAAGCAAGATGGCTATCTGAGAGGATGCCCATGTTTCTAGCTAGCCAAATGGAAATCACAGTCTTTGACTCAGCAGATGCTCCAAAGCTGTACAGCTGTCTGAGGGAATGAGATTCATGTAATGGCTCTGACTGTCTCCCATTCCCTATGCAAAAGCTTCTTCTCCATTTGAAATGCTAAACGAATATGACTGCAAAACAGAAGCTGCCTAACTTGCTGCAGATTTTATGGGAAAAGCACATAAGTAAAGTACAAGGGAGAGACCTCTGTCACCATCTGCCTGCAGAGGAAAAGGCAACAGATCCAACTGGCCTCATTCTGCACCCGGCTGGTCAGTGAGCGCCTGAGTGCTGCCAGGAACCCAGGTCATGGGTACTGCTCCTTCAGCAGAGCAACTGGAAGTGGAGCAGGTGAGGAGCACCTGCAGAAGAGGAGGCTTTTCAACATCCGATGTGCRTGGAGCAGCTGCTGGACCCGAGCTCAGGCCCATCCCTGCGCTGTCTGCACATGCTGCTGCCGCTGCAGAATGGCAGGAGGTGTTTTCCTAGGCTCCCTCTGTCTGCAACAGGAGGGCAACTCAGCTGGGCTGCAACATCTGCTGCAAGTCAGGCATCTCATTAGGTCATGCAGAGAGAAAATTAGAATGGCAAAAGCSCAGCTAGAAGTCAAACTGGCCACTATTGTAAGAGACAACAAAAAATGTTTTTACAAATATATTAATGACAAAAAGGGAGCCAAGGAGAATCTCCATCATTTATTGGRTGCTGGGGGGAACATTGCTGGAACAACCAAGGATGAGGAAAAGGCTGAGGTACTTAATGCCTTCTTTGCCTCAGTCTTTAGTAGTCAGACCGGTGATCCYCAGGGTATTCAGCCCCCTGAGCTGCAAGACAGGGACAGAGAGCTGAATACGCCCCCCATAATCCAAGAGGAAGAGGTTAATGACCTGCTACGCCAGCTGGGCACACACAGGTCTATGGGGCCAGATGGGATCCACCCAAGAGTACTGAGGGAGCTGGCGGAGCAGCTTGCCAAGCCACTCTCCATCATTTATCAGCAGYCCTGGTTAACRGGGGAGGTCCCGGATGACTGGAGGCTTGCCAATGTGACACCCATCTACAAGAAGGGCTGGAAGGAGGATCCGGGGAACTACAGGCCTGTCAGCCTGAACTTGGTGCCAGGGAAGATCATGGAGCGGTTCGTCTTGAGGGCGCTCACGAGGCAGGTGCAGGACAACAGCGGGATCAGGCCCAGCCAGCAYGGCTTCATGAAGGGCAAGTCCTGCTTGACCAACCTGATCTCCTTCTATGACCAGGTGACCCACCTAGTGGATGAGGGGAAGGCTGTGGATGTGGTTTACCTGGACTTTAGCAAAGCCTTTGACACTGTSTCCCACAGCATTCTCCTRGAGAAGCTGGCGGYTCATGGCTTGGAYGGGTGTACTCTTCGCTGGGTAAAAAACTGGCTGGATGGCCGAGCTCAGAGAGTTGTGGTGAATGGAATCAAATGCAGTCGGCGGTCGGTCACAAGCGGTGATCCCCAGGGCTCAGTTTTGGGGCCCATCTCGCTTAATATCTTTATCAATGATCTGGACGAGGGGATCGAGTGCACCCTCAGTAAGTTCGCAGACGACACCAAGCTGGGCGGCAGTGTTTATCTGCCTGAGGGTAGGAAGGCTCTGCAGAGGGATCTGGACAGGCTGGATCGATGGGCTGAGGCCAATTGCATGAGGTTCAACAAGGCCAAGTGCCGGGTTCTTCACCTGAGTCACAACAACCCCAGTCAACGCTACAGGCTTGGGGAAGAGTGGCTGGAAASCTGCCCGGCAGAAAAGGACCTRGGGGTGCTGGTCAACAGCCGGCTGAACGTGAGCCAGCAGTGTGCCCAGGTGGCCAAGAAGGCCACCATCCTGGCCTGTGTCAGAAACAGTGTCACCAGCAGGAGTAGGGAGGTGATCGTGCCCCTGTACTCCGCACTGGTGAGGTCGCACCTCGAATACTGTGTTCAGTTTTGAGCCCCTCACTAYAAGAAGGACATGGAGGTGCTGGAGCGTGTCCAGAGAAGGGCAAMGAAGCTGGTGAAGGATCTGGAGAACAAGTCTTATGAGGAGCGGCTGAGGGAGCTGGGGTTGTTTAGCCTGGAGAAGAGGAGGCTGAGGGGAGACCTTATCGCTCTCTACAACTACCTGAAAGGAGGCTGTAGAGAGGTGGGTGTTGGTCTCTTCTCCCAAGTAACAAGCGATTGGACATTAGGAAGAATTTCTTCACCGAAAGTGTGGTCAAACATTGGAACAGGCTGCCCAGGGAAGTGGTGGAGTCACCATCCCTGGAGGCGTTCAAAAAACGTGTAGACATGGCGCTTTGGGACATGGTTTAGTGGGCATGGTGGTGTTGGGTCGACGGTTGGACTTGATGATCTTAGAGGTCTTTTCCAACCTTAATGATTCCATGATTCTATTCTATGATTCTAAGTCCCTATTACTCTCTGTTCCTATTTAATTTTGGTGCAAAATGCCCTAGGTGAAATGAATCTGAACTTTGGCCATGAGGGTAGCGAGGTTGAACTCTTCACACTGCAGAGAGACATGTTCACATCTTGCTGCCTGGAGGAGCGGTCATCAGGCCACAGCACAATCAAAGTGTCTTACCTCCTCTTCTGGGCAGGTCTTTGATGGCAATGCTGTCAGTTTGTAGTAACACCTGGGGACGCACCTTAGGGGAGCTCTGCGCATGTGTACTGATGCAGGCCCTCTGGGCAGCAGTATCTCAGACCCGAGGCAGGTGCTGGGCTGTAAGAAACATGAAAGCTTAAAAACCTGGGGAAATTTACTGGTAAAAAACCCAACACTCATTAGATTAGGTATAGATTTGAGGGTTGTGTTCTGGATGCAGTTCTGCCTAATTTCCACTCTGGGTGCTTATGTCCTTGTGTGGACTCTCCTCGGAGTGCTTGGGTTTCAAGGGTGAATATGTAAGAAAGGAAGTTATGTGTCAAAGCCAACCGCTGAAGCTGACTGTTCCAGCTGGGGTAACGTTGCACTGTCCTATGTGGCTTCCCTTCCCACCTGTCCCTTGCTTTCCACATTTCTTACATCACATCTTTCTTTCCTGCAGCTATAACTGACAGAAACGGGTAATGAGGAAGAAATACCTTTTTTTCCGTAGCCATAAAAATAGTTTCCTTGGTTTTATTAGCAGCGCATGGATGTGAGTTTAGCCTCCTCTCCAAAATAGACAATGTGCAGGAAGTACTCAATTTGGCAATGCATTTGGGGTTAGAAACATTGCTGCTTTCAAAACATTTCACTAGAGTCATTAATTAAGTGCTAGAACAGAGAACTTCAACTGAACAAAACCAGGGGAAATTACATTTCTCTTTCCTGACCTATATAAAAAGCATTTATGCTTAAATCATAATGAAAGCTTTAAAGGGATCTCTCTCCCAGTGGAACATGCAGAAAACGTAAATGTCCTGCAATAGGATTGTTGCTCACTATAACTTAGTATGATTTGGCTGTGTTTCCTCTTCTTTGCAAATGTTTAGTGAGAGTGTTTATGGGATCAGAGTCTAAGCAAGGATAGTACAGATATGGAGTTTCATTTTTCAAATCCGAGAGTGTGAATTGGGAAATTTCTCCTAATGGGTAGGCTTATCCCGACTGAGAACAAGGACAAACCCATCCCATTCCCTTTCAGTCCCAATGACTAGCGGCGTGATTAACTCCAAAGCCTTGCTTGTATATACAGTCCTAATATACAAAAGGGAATAGCTTAAGATTTAGCAGAGTCTGAGAGAATTGGGTAAACAACGTATCAGAGAGCTGAAGTGTCAGAGTATTCCCTGTCTCTATTATTGACTGTGATTCAATAATCACAGTCAGAGGAGAGATGGTCTGGCTTTCATTTAACATGTAAATGGACCACACTTATCCAAATAAGGGAAAAGTCTCAGTACGTTGTATTTCACCGCAACTGCTGCTGCACTCCTGGATCCACATGCATGTGCTAGCCTGTCTCAGCTCCATGTGGGTTCTCTTTATCAGGGAGACCAGCTTCATCTTCCCCCTGCTTTGGGTGTGCGCAGAAGGAGCGGCAGGCTCCCCTGCTGCTGCATGTGCAGCGCGGCTCCTTGGAGCAGGGGTGGGGGAAGCAGCACTGGAGCACATGTCTGCTTTACCGGGGTCTGAGAAGAAGCCCCTTTAGTAACTCTGAGCTCTGTTGTCCTCTGCAGTGACAGTTGACCACATGGATGTTCATGTGGTCATCCAAACACCATGACAGTGTTTCTGCCTCAAAATACTGCATGTTCCCTTCACCTCCAAATCTGCACTGTCTGATTGACTTTATCCATGGGCCCAGAACAGATGCACCTCTAGCTACCATCTGCAATAGGCTCTCTGCCTCCACCCCCTCCGCATGCTGCTGTGGATGTGCAAGATGAGTCAGAGCACGTTGCTTAAAGAACTGACTGCCTCCTCCTCTGCCCATGGCCAGGAATTGCTGCAGCTGCTGTGAGTGATGTTAGTTCTTGAACAAACTGGGACTGGGAACTGCTGCTCTAGTGCTTTCTTCCATTACCCCTCTTTATTCTACTCCAACAAGTTTTTCATTCCTGTTTCTGTGTCCTTGATGTGTGGTCTCCGGCAGTAGCTGCCTTTCTCGTATGAGACAATTTGTTCTTTCACTATGTTTTCATTGATTACTCATCCTTTTATACAGCCTACTTCATGAGTCACTTCGCCTACCTACCTGCAACCAGAGTGGTGTGCTATCCTTGTTCCTTGTTCGGCGGCAATTACCAGCCTTTTATTGCTGGATTTTTCTCTCAAGGACTCCTCCTAATGCCAGCATACTTCATTAATTTCTAATTTTGCAAACCACAAATTGTGACATAGCTGCAGGAGCTGGAAATAGAACAACTACATACCCTCTCCTAGAAGTACGCGTATGGAGTTGGAAGGGAACTAAGGCTGAAGTTGCCATCAAGCCCCTTGTAATTGCTTTCCAGGAACATTTAACCAGCCAGATTTTGCTCTCACATACATTTGTTCATTTCAAAATTGTTCAAGTGAACTCAGTGGATGGCAGTTTGTTGTACAGATGGAGCAGGACATTGCTTAAGATGGGAAAAGCATAAATTCTTCAAATCTTCTCACCGCTGCCCTAGCACGGTGGCATGAGGTCCCAGACATAAATTCGATCATGGTTTTACAGATTTCTCCACAATTTTGTCTGGCCAACCTAATTACAGGTCATTTTGTCACATGAATCTCTCTTAGTGGTACTCTGAGAAATGGAAGTTAAAATACTGAAATCTATTGCAAGTATGTTACAAGCAATTTTATAAATATGCGTATAAGAGATTAGTTTTGGGGACAATGTTAACTTGAAATGAAATAACTAATAGTTGTGATTTGTGCGTCTTGGACTGAAGATACCTAAAATTATCATTATTCTTTGCAAGTGGAATGAATACCAAGCAGGTCTGGGACATAGGAATAGCCATGCACGATTAATGATATGAACAACATGCCTTGCAACCCCGAAACGAAGCTCAATGTAATCTCAATTGACCTTTCCATCTCCTCATCTGAATGAGACCAGGGGAGGTTGCTTACTTCCGTCCTTCCCCCTGGAGGTTTTTTTACAATATTAGAAGAGAAAGTGCAAACTACTTTTGTTTCCTTGTCACCGTGATCTCAGCAGGGAAGGGTACACTCTGTGAAAAGATGATAAAGCCAGTCTTTGGCCATTTAACTAATCTCTCTGGTATACCTTCCAACATAAATGGACATATGTTTTCAACCGAGACAGCACAACTCCACTCGCAAATGAATTCAGCCATTAAATTCATCGTACATAGGTCATGACTGCTGCAAATTGGAGCTGAGTTCAAGCCACCTACCTCAGACTGGGCAGCTGGGCACCCCGCACCCAGGGCCCTGAGCGATCTGGTCTCTCTGGGCTTTGGCGTGAGTGGTCATGGGTCCATGCCGGGGGGTCCAGAAAGTGTGTTTTGTTTCCCCAGCCGCTGGGCTATTAGTTATTTATCTGATCTTTCA
Organism: Oceanodroma leucorhoa; assembly: GCA_030449065.1. Classification (NCBI taxonomy): domain Eukaryota; kingdom Metazoa; phylum Chordata; class Aves; order Procellariiformes; genus Oceanodroma; species Oceanodroma leucorhoa. The sequence goes on along the minus strand of JASVER010000041.1, from coordinate 6,284,841 downwards.
GGACTTTTAAACTTGAGGCAAGTTACCATAACACTCCAGGGTATATTGTTTCCCTGGCATGTTCTATTATATTGGAAATGCTGGTTATTAAGGGGAAAAATAGCTGGGGCTTTTTTAGCATGAAAATTATAAAAAATCAGGTCCTTTTTTGAACCTCTGCCATCCAGATTGCATGAAGCGCTTTGTTCTCATCTAGGTACAGTAATTATTGCCATCATTTTAGTATAATTTAGTATTTTTCTTGGTTCTAGTATTTCTCAAATATTGCAGTCTCATGAAGTGCTTTATAAAAAAAAAAMCAGAAGAAAGGTCTTCCAAAATGTCCTGTACATTTAATTAAATGTTGATATGTCTTTTCTGTTAATATGTACTTTCCATCCTGAAACACCATCATATAAATCAGTGCTTCAGCCAGCTGAAGTGAGTGTGTGCCTTGGGACACAATTTCCAAGTAGTCCTTCTCTGTACATTCCAGTCTTCATTTAATTCAGGTTTATCTCAGCTTTGCATTAGCTGATCGGAAGCAGGTTTAAGCTAAAGTGGACAAAGGCACTCTTAAACTGGAGCAATAGGGTATCACGGAGTATTACATTAGCTGGCCTGAATGGGTGCAAAGTCTGTATGCAGAAATCTTCTTTATTAATGTTTGTCTCTGACATCTCTTTTCCTTTTTACTGGGCCTCTCCCTGCTCCCATGTTTGTCTTCTTTCTGCTGCCCTATGCCTGTGGCAGAATTAATGTGACTGGGGTCTCAAACTTAAGAGAAAGCTATATATAGCCAAAATTTTAGTTCTTTTAACAGCAATGAAAACTTGCCAGAGGGCAGTTCTCCCCCTTGTCAAGAGGATGCATGATGACATCTTTATCCCTGAGCATCAGCAGAGGTGGCCGTGGGGGCTTGGGAGCTGGGCCTCTTCCAGCACCGAGCAGAGGACAATGCCCTACTGAGATGGGGCTTTCGGCCGTAGTGGCACTGACCCCTCTCACTGCTCAGCGGTGTTGCCTAGACCATGGTACAGTGGCAATGCAGTAAGCCCAGAGCATGCTCTCACTGCAGAGAGCTCTGCTGGCTGCAGCGGTTCCATTTCCCTGGTGGGAGAGGGGCCCTTCCCACTGGGAAGGAGGTGTGCTCTGTCGCCTGCTCTTTGCCAAAGTGGGCTGCTGCTCACGCTGGGCCATCCTCGCTGGAAACAGAAACATGGGACATAATACAGGGCAAACAGAAAATGAAGTCTGAATTTCATAAACAGTGGAAAAGGAATAACAGGGCAGACTGGGAGGGCTTAAAGCAAATTTTTATGTTCACGCTTGGCAAAAGTAATAGAAGCGTTTGAATGGGAGGCTGCACTGCTTTTTGCTAGCAGAGGTTTCATTTGCAGGAGTTACATTTCACAGCARGATGGTAGAACATGGGTCTTGGCATCACTGTGCCCATGAGAAAGTTAAGCTTTAGCAATGGAGGCATCAGGAGGCCCCAGCGACTTGTGCAGCGAATTTTCTGGATCGGAGACTCTCCAGTGCCCTATTGCTTTTGGTACAGCAATAAGATCTTGATTTCTTCTTTGTGGGGAATCCAATAGCTGTAAGAAGAGCTGCCCACAAGGTTCACTCAAAAATTTTTGAGGGAAACAAAAAATTTTGCTGGGAATTTTGGGTTTTTCTTTGAAAAAAATCAATAAAACTTTGTTTTTCACTTCTTTACCTCTCCTTTCTTTCCATTTTGCTTGTGAAAAGATAGATAAAGAAGTGAGTATGAAAAACACCCCAAAGATGGTGAAAAGCTGACAGTATTTGGACAATGCCAAATAGAGTAACAAAATTTGCAAAAGTAACAAAAAAAAAAAAAAAAAAAAGCAATCCTTTTTTTCTGAACTCCATTCCCATTCCCAGTTGATGCTGAATTATCGTATTTCTTTGAGAGTGTTCACAGAAGAATTTCCCATTTCTTTCAGTAGTGCTGTGGAGCAGGCAGTCCCAGTGCCAACAGGGAAGCCTGCTTGCCCAGCTCCAAGGCAGGGATTTGTGCTCTGCTGCTCCCTGCTCCTTTGGGTTAAAAAGGCTGTGAAAACAACTGTCAGAAAATTAGCGTAGCTTACTGCCAGGGTTGGATTTTTGAATCAGTGACAGAGGATCTGCAATTTATTGTCAGTCTTCTGCATTCTCCTGGATATTGCCCAGCRATTATATTTTATAACTAGGTCAAAAATATGCATGGGTAATTTAATAGTCACTTGGAAATTGCCAAATATCTTAACTGGTCTGTCCAGCACAGCAGTCCATCGTGGAGAGGCCAGCACCTCACCCTTGGAAGGAAGAGGGAGAAATAAATCCATAATGGGCGGTCAGGAAACAGCCAGCCAGCTGGGAAGCTTCTGATTAACCCCTGTTACCAAATACGTGGTTGATCCTACAGTGTAGTCCTTTTTTCCCCCCTGATTCATATGAAATAGCTTATTGTACAATATTATGGTGAGTATTCTCATTATTCTTGTCTATTTAGATCATATTAAATTGTTGGCATCAGTGATATCTTCTGGTCATGCTTTCTGTAGGCTAATTAATGCTGGGAAATCTAGGATTCCTAGTATATGATGGCAGTTACTATGTATCAATGATGAGGTAGATAGTAATTACATTTTAATAGCAAACATTTTTCTCAGAACCCAGTTGTGTATGTACGGTGCTAAATGCATGTTGGGTGATAATTTACAGCAGTTCTCATTGCACTCCATTGGAATCCACAGAAATGCTCCCTGCTTTGAAAATTTGCCCACCTGGGAAAAGGATCTGTGGCAATTTTAGGCATGCTTTTTTGAAGGTCAGAGGATTGTTACCTGCAGAAGCAACAGTTACAAAATCTCTCTTTTGTTAGCAAAGGAAAACTGTTTTCCTTTTGGTTACTGTGTTCAGCCTCTGTAAGACAGCTGTTGCTGAGTTTGAAATGGACCCCTCAGAAAGCTTCCCACCACTGCAGAGAAGGGAGCTATAAGGAGTTACAGTGGCAGTGGCTTCTTTGTTTTTAATTCCTCTTTTAATATCTTATTGCTACCATAAATGTCTTTTTCCTTTCTGAAGACTTACAAGCTCAGTGCAGTTGGACTGGGTTTGCAGAGAAAGCTGTATTAAGAGATCTTGAGGACGAGAGCAGGGCATGCCTGTAAAATGTTTTCTTGAAACAGGTAGGAAGCCCTGACATGTTCCAGCAATCAATATTTACTCTGGTTTCTTAATTCCCAGTTCCTTCTCCTGCATTTTCAGAGCTCTTTTCTGGCTTTTCCTTGTATCACACCCATGACAAGCCCAGCACCTTGATGTCCCTTTTGAAACATGCTCTAAATGAACCTTCTTAAAGAAAAGAAGGCAACCCCCAGTGGCTTTACTTGCTGGGCGAGGAGGTGTCTCTCCAAGGGGTGGGGAGATGCCAGTGTGTGCTACCAGCTGCTGTTCAGCGAAGCCTTCAGCTGGAGAAGGCAAAAGCCATCAGTGTCCGTGCCAGAGGCCAGAGCATGGTCCTCTCCTCCCAGGTGATGTTTTGGGGTGGCAGGAAAATGGCCAAGCAGCTGAGCCTGGTGTATACTCAAGCTAAAAGTTGACTTCAGACACAAGGGACAGGGCTGAGAAGGAAGGAGAGGGATCTCCAGGTCTCCCAGTCTACCACCAGCTAACACAAACCATGGCTGGTTGGAAAATCAGATTTCTCAGATTTTGACAGGCTAAGTTGCCTTCCTGCACACCAGCTGGCACCAGGCTGGATTGACACCCCCATTGCCAGCCCTGCCTTAAGTGTACAAACTCTGAATTTTCTCCCAGAGCTCTCTATATTCTTGGCTCCTTTGGCCTTTGGATGGATTATATGATAGTTGAAGTGCCTCTGTCAGAACCTCTGTCAAGCACTGGTTGCCCAGAGGGGGCTGGTATCCCCAGCCTTGGAGATGCTCGAAGGCCCTGGGCAACTTGGTCCAGCATCAAAGATGGATCCAGCTTCAGAGCTGGCCCTGCCCTGAGCAGAGGTTTAGGCCTGAGGACCCTGAACGGTGCCATGAAAATAGATGTGTTTGCAGAAATTCCACCCTTGTTCTGCGACAGATGCAAGCAGTGGGGAGTGTTTCAATAGATGTTTTGTGCGTAAGTGCATTTTATTGACTCTGTACAGGACAGTGCTGCAGATCTAGAACTGGTTGTATTCAGCTGCTTTTTCTCTGTTTATACAGGTTTCATAGGACTGTCAGCACTAGGGAACCTCAGATTGCACATCCATTCAAAGCAGGTTGGCTTTATGTGTTGAGACAATTTTGCTTTACTCAGACTGGAATTCAGTTGTTTTGTTTCCATTAAACCAAATGAAATATTATTTTTTCTTACTCTTCTAGCCCACTCATCGTTGGGTTTTTGTCTGTTGCAGGCAAGGGAGGAATAGCTCTGTGGTTAAATAAGGAAAGGAGGTGTGTGGGTGGGTTGATGACATACTGCAGTGAAGTGAAGATGAGCCAGTTACCGAACCCAGATCGCTAGGGAGCCCATCACAACACCCCTAATATTATTGCCCTGTTGTTCTTACATTACATGACCCATTCATAGATTGCAGAATGAGGTTAGAGGAACATTTATTCCCATCTTTATGAGTAACCTAAAAGTCACTTTACGCTCATGTTATGGTGCTGCTGCTTCAAGAAATGGTCCTTCCTTCCCCACTGCCTCTTTTCTTCTGCAGTACAGAATACAGGTACACTGTATTATTACCACTCCCTGTTGGACTGGAATTGAGACCTCATTTGGTTGAAAATGAAGCTTTGGGTTTACTCCCAGTTACTCTTCTGCCAGATCATCTCCCTGCTCTCACTATTGGCATGGCCGCAGGCTTGGTAGCTCTGGCACAAGGAGCAAGTGGGAACATTGGGTCAGAGCCACCCCTTTTTGCAGGAGCCAGACAGTGTCAGCGCAGTGTCCCCGAGCACAGGGGAAGTACTGGGCTGAGCCAGCAGAGCAGGAGCCATGTTACGGCTCTTCCACCGGCCCCACTGCTGCCCCCACACCCATGCTGCCCTTGGGGTTTGCCCCTACAAGGGGACCCCTGCGCCTGTGCAGGCCCAGGCTAAAGAGGCAGCCCCTTCCTCCAGCACAACGAGTGTGCCTATGGGAGTGTCATGGTTTAACCCCAGCCAGCAACTAAGCCCCACACAGCCACTTGCTCACTCCCCCCTGGTGGGATGGGGGGGAGGATCAGAAAAATAAAAGTGAGAAAACTGGTGGATTGAGATAAAGACAGTTTCATAGGTAAAGCAAAAACTGCACATGCAAGCAAAGCAAAACAGGSAATTCATTCACTCTTTCCCATCGACAGGCAGGTGTTCAGCCATCTCCAGGAAAGCAGGGCTCCATCACGTGTAACGGTTACTTGGGAAGACAAACGCCATCACTCCGAACATCCTCCCCTTTTCCTTCTTCTTCCCCCAGCTTTATATGCTGAACCTGACGTTGTATGGTACGGAATATCCCTTTGGCCACTTGGGTCAGCTGTCCTGGCTATGCCCCCTCCCAGCTTCTTGTGCACCTGGCAGAGCCTGGGAAGCTGAAAAGTCCTTGACTAGCGTAAGCACTACTTAGCAACAGCTAAAACATCAGTGTGTTATCAACATTATTCTCATCCTAAATCCAAAACACAGCACTATACCAACTGCTAGGAAGAAAATTAACTCTATCCCAGCTGAAACCATGACAGGGAGGCAACAGACACGGGGAACACGAGTGCTGCTGGTCAGTGCAACAGACCCCCTGGTCCCTGCTAAATGCTGGCTCCATGGTGGGGCGGAGCTAAGATATACCAGCCAGTGGGTCAGGGTACTTCGGGTGTTTTCTCTGATTCTCTTTTGCCTGTGCATGCCGCAGTGCTGGGTTTGCCTTATGCAAGATAAAGCATTGCAAAGCCTTTTTTTCTTCACAGTCAGGATTTTGTGTTTGCCATTGTGACTGTAATTGCTCTACTGAACTCAGGTATTGAACTGTGGTCTTTAGGTACACGAAAACCCTTTACATTAGCAAATACCTGTCACCTGTGAATTAATTGCTATGAACTAAAAATTATTTAGAGGGTCACTGTGAAGGTCATGTGTAGGTTTAGATTGCTTAAGCCTCCGGAGCATTCTGAGTTCACACCTGCGTTGTTACTTAAACTGCTTCAGATAATGCCTCTTGTTCTTCAAAACGTGGATCTAAACACGAAATGCCCTGGACAGCCTGCTTCATGGTATTTCTGTGTGCATGTGTTTGCAGCAGGTGCCCTCTTTATGACTGAATCCCCCCATCCTCCCCATACCGTCCCACATCCTCTTCCCATGCTGTGGATCCCGCCGCAGCACCGGCTGTGGCAGTCATGCCCACATRGAAAGCAAGGGGAAAGGAGCCACGGCAAAACCCTGTCTTCTCCGCCAGCCCCGGGCAGGGACATGCAAGCACGCTGAGCCCGATCTGAGCACCCCATCGGGCACCCCAGGGTGTGGGGTGGAGGATCCAGTGCCAGCTGGAAGGGCAAGATTGTTTGCTTGGGAGAGCAGTGGAGACTTGTATTATGTATTCAGTATTTTGCGATCAAAAACAAATGTATTCCCCTAGGATTAGCTTAGTACAAACTGTGCAACACTGCATACTAATATCTTTTAAAAACCACTATTCAAAGTAGAGATGGGGTCCAGGGTGGCTTGCAGGGAAACTTGGTGCTTTTCATTACCTTTAGCTAATCAATACAGATGCCATCCCGTGCACCTTTTCAGGCATTTCTAGCAGAGGGTCTTTGCCATCAAATAGATAGGATTATTCTATGAAAGGGAAAAATAAATCCCCCAAAATGGCATTATTACAGAAGAAATTTTTCAGTAAAACTTTTAATTTCCTTTCAACATAGCCATAGGCCAAAATAAACACACACACACACACACTTATCTGCTATGCTTAAACATAGGAAAGGGCTTGGAGGTTTCGAAACAGAGGCAAAGAAACAAAAAAAAAATAAAAAAGGAAAAATACCACGAGTTTAGAACTTCTAGAATTCCAATATCAGGGGTTATTAGTTTTCATATCTTCCCATATCTTTCAAAAATAGAATTCAGGATTGAAAACAGCTTTCACAGATGCAAAATTATCTAATAAATTTCACCTGAAAATCACCTGACATTATTTACAATTTCTAGATAAGCAGCTAGAAACTATGATTTCCCTAACTTTTGAGGAAAGCTTATTAGGTGTTTAAATTGTAGGTGGGAAAAGCAATGCACAGGAAATATATGTGTTTCCCTTTGCCCTCTCATGCCCTGTCTGCAAGCTGTCCCTTGTCCTTTCTCCTTGCCCTTCATTTTGCCCTCTTTCCAGCTCTCAAGCTCTGAGCCATCCTTACCTTTCCTACGGCTGTGTAGGTTATGTCTTCCCTGACATCATTAAGAAATAAAAAACCCAATTGTCTATTCATGTAATAATTCAACATTTTAAATTTAGACTAAAAACATTCAAGTGAGAAACATTGATTGTCTATACCCTTTTTTACCACTTCACTTAATATCAGTGACCTAGGAACCACTATTTTATGATCTTGTTTTTTAGTTTAGTCTTTTTATTGCCAGCTAGCTAAAACTCTGAATTTCTTCTAGTTCCTGATGCCAAATATTAGTCTGAAAATCTTGTTCCCTTATGGTGATGCCTTTCTATGCCTCACTGTTCCTATGAAGCATAAGTTACTGCTGCTGTTGATTTTATTTGTGTTTTTTTTGTAGTTTTCCAGTCAAGTCTGGAGAGCTGTGCTTTGCTCGTGGCCCTGTTGTGCAAGGACTGTAGACACCTGGCTGACAGCTCGTGAAGTGCTGTGCTGCTGCTTCTGCTGCTTGTTGGCCTGACTGTAAAACTGGAAGGAAGGCAAGAGGGATATTCACTGGAAGCTAGTCTGCAGATGGGTTTTTCATACGAATAGAAACAAAAAGGTGACAATAAAGTCATGTCAAGTGAAGCAAACATTTTGCCTCAGCAGAAAATATTTCTTGTTTCTTTTTCCTTTAACCATTTGAAAACATAAATTTTAGATAAACACCTAAACAAAGCATTTCTATGAAGTCAAAGGATTTCATTTACAGGATGTTGAAATTAAACATTTACTGCTCAAGAAAGAGTTGTCTGAACCAAAACAATTAAATTAATTCAACCTATAGTTTTCTGAGTGTTTCGCAGACTATGATTATGTATTTATACCCTTYTATCGAAAGTCCCTCCTCTTCTCCTCATGTTTAATGGAAAGAAAAATGGAAATTCRTTTCACAGGTGGAAAAGTATGGCAGAGAGAGGGTGGGCAACTAGTCCCAAGTCCCAGGGGGTTGACAGAAGCAAGAATCACCTTCAGATCCCTGCTCAGCCCGGGACTGTAATGCCTCTGAAGCAGTTTGGCTCTTTACCAGGATCGTAGGTGTAGTTCTGACCTCTGTGAAACCTTTGGGGATGCAGTTTGTATGGGTGATATGCTTTGCATGGCCAGGGCATCGCCAGCACCGCTGATGGAGCCGTTGCAAGCTTGCCACCCAGGACGGGCTCGCCTTGCATTTCTGCCTTGCTTCGGAGAGGAAATGATAGCTGTTGCAGATGGCTGCTGGTCCCCCCTCAAGCCCCTCACCTCCGACCCCGAAGTTTAGAGGTTAGTAAAGCAGAGGGGAACAATTTGTAAYTGATTCTGCTCTTTCCCGTTGTTTGCGGTGGATCAAAACCTGCACTCTTGGTCCAGGGAGATCCCCTGTGGAAATCAGTGGAGTGTTTGCATAAGGGCTTCAGGAGTCTGAGTGACCATCTGCCTCCAGACAAACAAACTACCAGGCGGCAGTTCAGAAAAGGGAGCTGAGGGTGAAATTCTGATGTCTGTGAAGCACAGATCGTGGTGAATAAGAAACAAGTTATTCCCAATGTACAGTTATGAATGTTTGTACCAGAAATGTGATTCTAAGAGTTGCAAACAGTATCACAAACTGCCACCACACTGTCCAGTCAACAGTAGCTCATGATGTATCCCAGAAAAGCCTACAACTCCTGCTTGAGTTGCCCCATGTCTTTGTTAATACAGAGTTGCCTCTCAGTTTAAAGACACCACATGGCTTTTAAATGTGAAGGTCTCATACAAAAAAAAAGTTACGGGGTGTGTGGTTTGGCATCCGATGGCCTGGGTTGCCCAAAAGGTAAGCCTATGAACCTCTATTTATGTGTATATGTTTAAAGTACACATGTATATGTTTTAAATTTATGCTTACATATAAATCTATAACTATATATAAAAATAAAATGTATAGTCTACATTTATACGAAATGTAACTGTCTTGCACCTGGCATGTAAATTTGCCCAAATTACAGATTTTTTTAATGGACAATTGACACTGGCACTGCTCACTGGGAATGAGATGTGTGCTAGCTCAGTGGAAGCCACGTTCATGGTGATTTATGTTCGTGCTCTGAGCAAAATTCCTTATGGGATCTCAAGAGGCAGCACATTATTTGTGGTCCCCAGCAAAAATCCTATCTGAGATCAATAGAAAAATTCCARTGCGCTTCAGATCGGATTATCAAAAACCTCTCTGAGATGCATTTTTGACCTCTCTCTGTTCTTAAGAAAAAGGTGGGTAGAAAAATCAGGCAAAGATAAAGAAGAAAGATCTTTTGGAAAATGTGATGTCCTCATCAAAGGGATTGGGATAACTGCTGAGCTTTCACCACAGCGTGGGGTGAGTCCTGAGCTGTGGTTCTGTTGTGCGGAGCATGTCCCGGCTTTGCAGGCTGTCCGGCTGCCACCTCCTACCATCCCTGTACCTCACAGGCTCTGCAAAAGATGATGCTGCTGTGGTGACCAGCCTGGACAAAGAGAGAAAGTGTGGACAGGCAGCTTGTGTTTTGCCTGTGCCAAGATCTCAACCCCCCAGCCCTGCCTCTCACAACAGGAAAGTCTGCCTCCTTTTCCCTTCTGCTGTACTTCAGGCAGCAAAAATGGCTGTGGTATCTGCAAACAGGCACTCTGGCCAGTGCCAAGATTTTTGYGAGTTTCAGAGCAAAGTCAAGCATTAAGGCAGGATTCAAAGAAAGATGAGGAGATAATGCCATGGTTACTTACTTAGGGACGTTTTCTGGCAGAAAGGAAAACATGGAAGAAAGAGCAAAAGTTTTGGTTTGAAAATGCGCTCCTGGAGGCAGGAGTGAGCAAGCAAGAGGTGAGTGAGACTTGGGGTAGAGCACAAGGGGCTTTAAAGCTGAAGTGAGGCACTTATCCTGGATTTGGCAGGCGAGGACTAGCCCATGGAGGTGGCTTAACATAAATAAGACTGGGGAATGATCTTCACAGCAGTGTTATGAGTGCTGAAAGTGGGACATGGCTTCAATTGGCAATGCTGGAGAAAAAGGCATTGCTCTCCTCAAGAGAGGAGCTGGCAAACACCATAGTTTGGTCATGCTGTGGGTGCCCGGATGAAAGGGCAGTGCCTTAGGCAGGTTGGGTGCAGCCAGCTGGAAGATTTTGAAGTGCTCCGGACCTGTGGGCTGAGCAGTGTCTCCAGGCTGAAGGTGTTGCTCTTGGCTACATGAGGGTCAAGCAGGACTGGAGCTGCTCTTCATGGTGACCGTAGACACACCTGGGAGAGAGAGGACTTGAGGGGACAAATAAGACCTCAAGTGCCCAGATTAAGCTTCAGCTGACCACTGTTTATCACAGCAGGTATCACAGGGAAACTGACTAATAGCTGCACTTTAAAAGAAACTTGAGTTTGACAGGAGTCCTAAATTAGGGATGAGCAAATGGACAGAGATGTAAACTGCCATGAATCTCTTCCCAAGCCTCAAACAAACCAAGCATTGACTTTTATTGTTTCCTCTGCCTTTCCACTTCTTTGATTTTTGTGGGACTCCGAATGGAAACGTCAAAGGCTGGTTTTCTACTGTTTCCAAGAAAGATAAAATCAGAAAAACTACCAAAATTAGTTTTGTTAATACTCTTGGCATGATTTTCCAGATTGACTTTCAGACCAAAAAGTGATTTTGATCTAGATATTTGTATACCTTCCAAACATCTGGACTTCTTGAAGTCAGCTCAACTTTACTCTGTCTCCTTTGATTGTATTTCCTGTTGTACTATTAAAAGAACCACAAAAATATTTAAGTGCTGGAGGAACAGGCTTACGGGGAAGTTTTCCAGGAACAAAATACATGCACTTGGGTAGGTGTGATTAAAGAGAAGGTGTGATGAGGATTGTCTTCTAGTCATCCTGTCCCCACAGAAGGAAAGGGAAGCATCTCTGAGGCAAACCCAGCATGTAATTAGAAGTAATGGAGTCCTGCTAAGGCTCAGGCTGTGGCTCCTGGTTCCGCTCTGGTTCTTGAAGCGTTTATTGCGGTCTGCGGAGAGCTGGCAGGACACTTCTCTGACTGCTTTCTTTCCATGCTTTCTATTTCTCATCTGGGAAGAGCAGCTGGGAATTGCTTTATATGTTCATTATAAACTGCAGCTACAGGGGAAGAACATCAGCTAGATCAGCTGTGGCTGCAAGTAATATTCATCAGCACTTCCTATGTGCCTAGTAATGTTGGAGTAATTTCATAAGGAAGAGGAGACATAGGAGTGAGATAGTATGTGGGAAGGAGCAGAGAGAGAGGGGCATGATCAGCAAACTGGGCACTATTATGAACCAGAAAAAAATAATACGAAGTGTGCAGAGAAGAGGGCACTAGAGGACCCGAGGACTGCATCATGAGAAGGTGTTGGAGATGCTGAAAGGCACTGTCTCAGCCAGGTCTGTTGGCAGGCCAAAGCACATGGTTTTTCTGTGTTATTTCCAGTGTACCTTGAGTAAGCAGGAAATCCTCCTGCTATCACATAGCAGAAATGGAGCAAGGGTAGTGGGAAGCTGAATGGCTGGAAAGACAAAAAGAGGGGGGACAAGAAAGATCAGGGCTCTCATCTGACCATTGATCATGACACTAAAAATGAAGAATGTCCTGTGCAGCTGTGACTGTTCTCACTGTTGTGTACACTCTCGTTCAAATGTCTTTTTCTCAGGTGTCTGCGAAGAAATCAATATTCTGCTCCTCAGGGCAGGTGGTGGATCTCCAAGGACCTATTGGTCAGATGTCGATAAACTGCGATGGTTGAACACCAAGGAATTTCTTTCTGAGTGGCTGTATGGACTTGTGAATGATTCCTGCTCTCCATAGTAAAGAACCATGTTGAATAGAGGTTACAATCCCTGTCTGGCCAAAGCTGAATCAGTACTTCTTTTCCTTTTCTAAACTCTCTGATCTAATGAAAACCTTAAAATAATCAGGTATTAAAGAAGCTATATGTAGTTGCTGTTCAGAAGACACCGTAGCGGTGAAGCTTGTGTAAAACCCAAAAAGAATGGTTAATATAATCTGCATGTGGAACCAGAACTTTTCCTGAAAAGATGAAAGAAGGCATTAGAAAAATTCACAGTTCTTGTGGCCAGCAACTGTACTTGACTTTTTGCCATTTTGGTTTTTCACTGGTTGCCTGAAGTACATACTTTGTATGTGGTCGATGTGACGCTCCATGTATTTATGGTACTACAGAAATTTTGGGGACAAGGGTTCCTTTCTGTATAGGCAAATTATGTGTTCCTTTCACGTAGTTGGGACTTTGGCTTATTCTTTGGAACACTGTGTGCTTTGTGACTTGTTCTAATGTTTAGGTTTTTCCATTTTATAGTGATCATAACTTGTGTAGGACTTTATTCATGGCCCAAGTAAAACAGGGGTCATACAAAATACTTTTTGTCTTTGATGATGTAATTATTCAATTGAAGCAGTGTTACTCATAGTATTACACACAGAGRTCCACAACATCCCAAATGTTTCGACAGTGCAGCTATGCAATTTGATAAATATTAGTAAAGTGGATGCAGTTGCTTTCTGCACTCCTTTAAGCTTGCAGCAAAATGTTTTAGGTGGACAAAGGCAGCAGACAGATCTACAATGTCAATAGAACAGGGCAGGAAAATAACTTTACCCTTTTCTCTGTAAAGCAAGGAAAAGAATTCAGGATTACCAGGATACTGGTCTTGAGCACATATCCCCAGAGAGCACAAGAGTTTCTCAAGTTTTCAGGGAATTGGCAAATTTTGCTTAAGGACACAGGGCAATTGAACGTGCTTTTGGCAATCAGAGGGCAGGCTGTATTGGTGGTGTAGACACAGCATATTAATATGCTGAAGAGCATACTGAAACAGGTATGAGTTTATCTTTGAGATTTTAAATACTGCCCAATTGTAAATACAGATAGCCAGAACAAGAATTATCCGTAGACCAAGACTGCCAGGTGGAGTGGTGGAGGAGCAGACATAATGCAAGTATAGCGAAGATCAGAAAAATAAAAGAAAGGAAATGAGATGCTGTTTGCAATGTGTTAATTACACGTGATGAGGAATATGTCTGAAATTGCATACTTGGAAAATTATTATGAACTAGAAAGAATAATATGACACTCAAAATTTTCCCTGAAATTTACCTCATTTTAAATATATTGATCCAACCTTCATCTAGTAGCTCTGACACATTACTTGAGAATTTGGCTCATTAACTTGACTTGATTCTTTCGTCATTCCAGAAGTTGTTTTTTTCTAGTTGTTGATGAGAGGCAGGCTGAAAAATATGATGTGGTAGTATTTTTAACTCTTTTAAACTGACAGTGCTCATGTATGTGTGTGTGTGCATGTATATGTGTGTGTTTATATCGCCATACACGTAAGTAAAGGTATACTACTACTATTCTGAAGCCATCAACAGCAATGCAACTGTGGTAGTGCTGTCTTGAAAAACTGAGCATGTCAAATGTTTGCTGCAGAATGTTTTTAATGTAAGTTGTGTAATAGTAAGCTGTAAGGACTTTGAACTGCAGGCAGGGAAATATTTAGATCTACAAAAAACCTCACTCATCAGCTCATATCTAACTGTCTCCTTGGGCATTGAAATTTCTTCTTAAAGTATTCTCTAAGCTCATCAGGTTCTGTCTAATCCAGAAGTGCCCAGTATCCATATGCATCAAGGCTGACACCCATAAATTTTCCCATGGTCCTAACAGCTACATCCAGACTTATGCAYTTCATCTCAGACTTAAGCATAATTTAGATATATAATCCAAAACCATTTTGAAATGTCCTGCTCACCTAAACTCCGCTGGCATCTCACTTTTTAATGGAAGCTTTCCCAGATGACTCATGTCTTGCTTCTTTTCATTCCCAATGTGCCCCAACTTTGGCAGGGCAGAAAAATTTAAAACTGAACTGATATCCAAGCTTACTCGAACAAAGAACCAAGTGTCTTTGCAAACAGGAGAGTTTAGTCCAGAAAGTGTTCCTTCACGTTAGGCATGCCTAACTTGCATCAAAAGAGTTACAGCAACTACTTATTCAAAAAAACAATAAGGGAGTGATGGAGGGAGGTATGCAAAGGGAGGAGGGTATGGCTATCAGATGGGAGGGAAGACACTAGGGTCCTGATTCTGCTCCCAAAATTGTTTATACATTTCAAATCAAATTACTGGATTCAGTAGTGAGGTGGTGATGGGTCATTGGCCTCACAGGCGAGTCGTCCTATCTATGTGATTCCCTGCACAGCTGTAAGGTACCKAGCATGTACTAGACCAGTGCTAAGTATCTTGAAATCAAAAAAGCTGAGAAAAGAAATCCGAGATACCCTGAACTGAAATCTTGAGACTGACTTCATAAGAGCCAGGTGTCCACAGAGGTTCAAGAGCTCCAAAGCTTAGGAATATCTTTCCATGAAAACTGGTTTTGCTTCTTCCATTCTCAGCTATAGTCTTCTGAGAACAATGTCCATATCTTAGAGGACAAAATAATATTTGGGGAAAATTTCTGTGCATTGCAGCTATTTTGTAATGAGATTTTAGCAGCTGGGGACAGGGAGGAAAGCCAGGCTGATGTAATCAGCCAGCTATTCTCAAGGCAATTTACATTTACTGCCCACTGTTTAAGACTTGCTCTCTTAATTGGTGGTTCTTCTCCAAAGGGGCAAATGCAGAGGAAAGATATGATACATATGTAACTTGCTGTAACTCATTAATGAAACAGTGCTGGCCATAGTCACTAAAGATACAAAAGTTTGCAATGAGGATGGCTCCAGATGGCTTTTGATGTGACATCTCCTCTAGCACTGGGACAGGCAAAGATATTTTTAAAAGGTAAGTCAGGATGACTGTAAATGGGTGCACTAGTACAGACTTGACAGAAGACGAATGTGGAAGGCTTCTGGGTTTTTGGTGTTGTTTTTTTTTTTTCCTCCCCATTAGAACAATGTTGGTGTTTAAATGGTGATCACTCTTGGCCTGTCTTCAATAGCAATACCTGTGTAAAGGCACTGCTGCGTGGTGCTTCTGCAGGCTAAGCTGTAGGAAATAAGTAAGAAGTATCTCTCCCCTGTAACACCATATAAAAATCAAGGTTTGGTGGCTAAAGGGATTAATAAAAAGTGTGGTTGCATACAATGATCTGGATAAATAATACCAACTGACTGCACTTTGGAGGCTCCTTTGGGCTTTATAAAAAGTGTTTCCAGAGAGGCACAAGTGTCTTTTTGTCAAACTTGAAGGATTCTCAAAATTGGCTTAGGGTCAGTATCAACCTAAAGGAACACACTCAGCTTCAACGGCACTGTAAAGTAACCTGAATCTCTCTGATGACCCTTAAATGATCTCTAACAGCCTTGTCAGCTAATCCCAAACAGAACCAGCTTGCTGGGAGTACCAAACCTTTCGGCCAAGTGACAGCTGGTTTCTTTACAAAGGCCTTGGGAAAACCCAGGGAAAGAAATAGTTCATAGAAAAAAACACAGGCCAATTCATTTGGGAAGATTTTTCCAAACATGCTTTCTGGTTCTCAATATTTCTAAAATGACTTGTTTTAGAAACACAAACTTTATTTTATACTGCTCGATTTACAGAAAAGCAATTACTTTCTTTGCTTCTTAGTGTGATAAATACGTAATTATCAAATCAGGATAATATAACTCTAGATACAGCAGAACAAATAGGTTGTTCATGTGTCTTACATCCACAGTCAGGACTCGTTTATAAGACTCATTACCAAAAGAAAATGAATACTAGCTGGAAGCCAGGACCAGAGGTAATTTTAAGCCACATTGGAGGTTCTTTGATCATTTTGTACAGCCTGAGCTTGGGTCTGCAACCTCAGATCCCCAAGAATATATGGGCACTGGCCACAGGCTCTGCTAAACTAAAGCATCTCACCAGACAGTAAAAGGTCCAGGTTTTCAAATTTAACTTGTTGTCTTAAAATGCAGAAAACTTCTTCACTGAATTTTAAAAGCACCCTAGCAGATGGGTGCCATTAATCCTAAGTTGCAGTCCAAATTAGTGACTGCCGTATTTGTAAGCCCTGCTAGATACATCAAAATGCCTTTGAAAACCTGGCTTAGATTCTGCACAGCAGCTCCTAATGTGAAGGCTGGCAGATCACTTAGGAACACTGCAGGCATTTTGAAAGTTAGGTGAATTTTACCAAAAATTTGGCAAGCCTTGTTTTTGAGACTAAGTTGCCTCTGTTTTGCTACAGAGTACTATGAAAAGTGCCATTTGCAGCTCCAAAAGTTTGAACAACAGCAGCTAAACTTTGGGTAATTACTGCCTTCATTCATATAGACCATGAGTCAACCTTGCAACCTGAACTTGGTCTCTGAATTCTCCTCCAATCTTACCTCTAACATTAGCAGGTGTCTTGGCGTCAATGTTACTTTTTTGTTAATTTTTTGCCGGCAGGTTGAGGGAGGTGATTCTGCCYCTCTACTCTGCTCGTGGTGAGACCCCACCTGGAGTGCTGTGTCCAGCTCTGGCATCCTCAGCACAAGACAGACATGGACCTGTTGGAGCCGGTCCAGAGGAGGGCCACGAAAATGGTCAGGGGGATGGATGCCTCTCCTGTGAGGAAAGGCTGAGAGAGTTGGGGTTATTCAGCCTGGAGAAGAGAAGGCTCCAGGGAGACCTTATTGCAGCCTTTCAGTACTTAAAGGGGGCTTAGAAGAAAGATGTGCACAGACTTTTTAGCAGGGCCTGTTGTGACAGGACAAGGGGTAATGGTTTTAAACTAAAAGAGGGTAGGTATAGGTATAGGTATAGTCTTATACCTCAGACTAGGTATAAGGAAGAATTTTTTTATGCTGAGAATGGTGAAACACTGGAACAGGTTTCCCAGAGAGGTGGTAGATGCCCCATCCCTGGAAACGTTCAAGGCCAGGTTGGACGGGGCTCTGAGCAACTTGATCTAGTTGAAGATGTCCCTGCTTATTGCAGAGGTGGTGGACTAGGTGACCTTTAAAGGTCCCTTCCAACCCAAACTATTCTATGATTCTATGATTCTATGATTCTATGATTCTATAATTCTATGATTCTAATGAATGTATACTAATTGCACTTGTTATTTAATACTACTAGACTGGAGACTATTTTCAGTTAAATCACTATACTACAGAAGGATTCCAGGGGATATAGGGGACTAAAAGTGCTGACAAAGTTCTTTACAACAAATTCACCTACCAGTTTCACCAGATACTTCAGTTTTACAGCCTGATACCCACCGCTCCAGCTCTGTTGCAGTGTTATCTCTCTGATTATTTCCCCTCACCTTTCTGTGTGAGCCAGGATCCTCTCCATCTTTGAATGTCCAGATTTCAGCCCCAGGTAGATATCATCTACATGTTCTGTGTGTCTTGTCCCTCTAACATTTTCCTCTCATTTTTCCGAGGAGGTTCAGAAGAAAGGCACAGGCTAAAATCACGCTGACTGGACTGAAGCAAGCCATGCCATTGTCTGGCCTGGACTACCTATGCTAGATAATTCCCTAAAAGCCAGCCATGAATGCTGATCCACTTCTGGGCATGTTGAGGAGGTGGGACTGCAACTGAGTTGTAACGCAGGGGCTCTAGGAGGCACAGTGAGTGGGAAGGCAGGTGTCACCACTGCCACCCTCCTTGGCTGGGAGACTCAAAACATGATCAAGGGAGCAGCATTAGCGTTAGGAGAACTGGAAAAGTATTGTGTGTGAAGGAGGCGTGTGATAAGGAAAGGATGAGACCGTGGCTTTGCGTCCTGGAAGTCTTTCAACTTTTCACACTTCAGGGGGGCAGAGCGCCAAAACCCCACAGGTGTTTGCTTCAAGCAACTGAAAATGTGGCCTCTGAGGAGCTCAGAGATCACTGCAGAGCTGTAAAAGAGCTTGGCCCCAATGTGCAGATTTGAATTATTATATTATTAATATTCTTTCTTAATATTGTCAGAAAAGCCAACATTTTTCCCATGAGAAATTCTGAATCTTTTCCTTTACTGAAATCTGGCCAGGGCTCCTGCTGACAGAAAGGTTAATAAAGGAACTGAGCTATCCAAAGTGCTCTGACAATGTTTATTATAATTTTTTTATCCACCACACAGACTTGCATTTTAACCGTCGGGTCTCAGGAAATACTGATGTACCAGAAAATGGATGTGATCCTCACCATAAGTTGTTGATGCCAATTTGGAAATCAGTGAGAGTTGTGCAAAGATTGTTTTAAACTGAAGTGTGGTTTTCAGATCATGATTTGGATGCAGAAAAGACACATTCAGGGCACTCGTTCCCTCTTAATCTCTCTTCCAGTCTTTGTTTGTTTGCTTGTTTGTTTGAAACACTTTTTTTTCCTTCCCTATTGTTGGATACTGTGATTGCACAAGCAGAGTTTCATATTTAAAGTAACAGAGTTGGACAAAAGGTTTCCCAGCTGAAGGCCCAAGCTCAGGCCCTGGGAATAAATTGTAGAGCTTAACAGCAGTATTTTAGAGATTTTAAAGCTGCGACTTCATGGAATGAAGTTTTACCGGTTCATTGACTCATCTAAAATTAAATAGAGCATTTCAAAGAACTGCTACAGGAGCAAAATCCAGTAAGAAAGGAAAAAATATACATCTTGAACAGAGTTGTTCTAACAAATATTTCTAGTGTTAATTCTGCAGAATGCTGCAACTGTTTTGCCCTAGCTCAGTGACTTTAAGCAGTCCTGAGCTCCCAAGTCTCAACAACCATGGGACAGCATGGAAGGCATCCTTAAATCTCTAGTGTAGTTGGTCTACGTCAGAAGTCTGGATACAAAACTGGACTCAAGATTGAATCTTTTCATGATGTTTTCATTTTTAATTCTGGAAAAGCACTTTTTAGGAATTGTCACAAAATTGGTTTGGTTTTTTTTTTTTTTTGGTTTTCAGTTCAGGATACTCAAGATTTTGGTTTGGATTTGAACATATCCAGTTTTAAATCTCTGGTTCAAATCTAGTGGCCAGATTTCTACCTGCTGTTACTTTCTAAATAATTTTTTGGTGCCAGAATGAAAGAAGCAGGATCTTTCTGCTTTTATTGGTGTCAAGCAGAAATCAGATCCCTCAAGAAACTGATTTGTACCTGTATCAGCTGATGCAAGAAGCTGAAGAATCAGGCTGTGTATTTTCCAGAACACAGATACCCACTTAACACACACTTTCAAGACTCTGTAGTCCCTAATTCTTTGTAAGATTCTTCCTGCATCGCCTCTTGCATTCATCTTCCATGGCATTTTTGACAGGGGATATGTCTTATCTATGTTTAGAAAGTGCTTTGAAAATCTACAGCACTATATAAATCCTTTTATAAGAATCAGAATGTAAACCTTTACCAGCTACAATAACATAAATGGAAAATTCTTTGTTCATTTCTCAATGACTGACTAAATATTGTCTTTAGTGTTATATTTATAGGAAGTTTCTTTGTATGTGCTTTACAGTAAATGTTATTCTTAGAGGTGGAGTTAGGAAAACCAGCAATTCAATACAGATCTTTTACTTTTCTTGAGTGGCAAAGAACTTTTTTCCAGTTACAATGCATCCTTCAGGCAGACAGAAAGTAAGATGGGCCCCTAATGCGATGTGGAATTGGAGCAATAAGAAGTATTTTGGTTGTTCTGAGAGGATTTTTTTGCAAATTATTTTCCAAACCCCTACACTTTTCAAGCCTCCTTAGTTTGGGATTTTTCTCAGCATCTGATCTCCAATAATAGTTTCAACTGTAGACAAGGATAAGTTCATGCCAGAGCAGTCTGAGATGATTTATCTGTGCTTTTTTTGAGAAATCATAAAAAGTGTCCTTGGCTACTGTCTTTGTATGGCAGCCCTTCCCTCCGGACAGAGCAGCCCTGCACGTCAGCCTTGTATGGGGCAGGTGCGGGAAGACACGCTGCTTTGGGGAAGACTGTGCTTTCCCATAGCTGATGTGGATGGATTCTGTGTTCAGCCACGGGTGGCTCCAAAAGGGAATGGCCAGATTTTACACTTCCTGTGCCCCCACTTTGCACATGCTTGTGCAAGGCATGAGGTAGTGGTAATCATATCCAATAAATCAAGCTAAATTCCTTTGCAAAACCAAGATGCAGACGTGCATCTCTTCCTGCTTTATTGCTGAGGTTCCTATTGAGGTTTCCTGCTTATAATTTATTTCACATAAGCTGATGAAAAAGTCATTAGAAAACAATCAAATATTTCCATAGAACAGGATTACAAAGATGGTGCAATTATTCATTCACCATCTTGCTGTGTTAATAGAGCAGCTGCTGCCACCACTCTTTTAACATGGCTGATCATTCTTGCCAAAGTTTATCTACACTGAAAATAAATGTTTTGGGTTTTATGCCAAGATAACTAACAGAGACTTCTAGAGACAATGTACATGTAGTTTTTACTTTTCTATACACATAAATTCGTAGGAGTTTAGAAATATTGCTTGGAAGGGATCTCTGGAGATCACCCAGTTAAAACTCCTGCTCAAAATGGGAGTTGTCCAATGCTAGACCAGGTCAGCCATGGTTCTGTCTAGCTGAATCTTGAAAACCTATGAGGATGGAGGTTCAAGAGTGTCTCTGGGCAATAATGTCCAGCACTGTACCATGTTCTTACCGTAAAAATTCGTGGCAAATTCATGCATGCTCTCAGTTCTTGTCGGACTAGCTATAATAGGAAAATGGCTAATGGATCACATTTTATAATCATAATAAAATCAGTTAGCTATGCTGATATAACAATGCAGTCTCTTTTGCACTGAAGACAGAGGTTGCCAAAGAGTGGTCATTAAGCATCAGGATTCAGAGGGCTGAAGATAATTTCATCAAAATATTGACCTGCCAAGCTGTTGACCATTTGCCTGTTTACATGAAGCGCAAGAGCCTGGGATGAAGGATGGCAGTGCTCAGAGCAGATAAGACCATCTCAGGAAGTTGCTTCTGTCTCCTGRGGTTAGCATACCAGCTGGAGTGTCACAGCAGTGGATCAGAAAGGGATGATACGATAATGTGACTGTGTATTTAACAAATACATGTACATGGAGGCAGAGGGAGAGAGACAGTGAACACCTTTGTGTAGAACAGAAGCTCCATTCATTTGGGAATGGCTGCATTATCCAGAGCAAGGAAAAAATCCTTAGGCACATACAGAAGTCCAAGGCAAGTGTGAAACAAATTCATTTTGCCACCTCACATCTTCCCCCAATTACAAAAACAAACATTGGCAGAGGTGYATTACTGCCATCTTTCTACTCAGTCTCTAGAGCTAGATGTCTTGAGTGCAACAGCACAAGCCTCTAAGCAGGAGAGTTATAAATATCTTCCAAATGATCAGTTACACCCACATGCTGTCTTTTCTTTTAATGGTAAGTTTTCTGGAGAAGAATTCCTTGCAGAAAATTGTTTGAGAGGGCAGCATCATTGGGGAAGCTGGACTGGTAAGCAATCAGGAAGGCTGCTTACTTGCTCACTGGAATTGAGGCAGCACATGCTGCTACACTGCTTAGGGTCCTTGGTTAGTTTAACTGATGGGAAAGGAATGAAATGTTATTTGCTTACCTCTGCCTCACACTGTAGTCGGCATGGTTGTTCAAAGGGGAGAGGGATGTTCAGAGTGACTGTGTGTCTCTCCTGTTCTTTGTAATCAGTAAACAAAGATTTCCGTAGCTGGACTTGGGGCTTTCTGCATGCTAGTTATTATGGCTGCAGTATGACAAGGTCTGTCCTAGGCAGCTGTTTACAGAGAGCCGCTACCTGAACAGGAGTCTCAGTGACATGCTTACACCTCACTTCTGTAAATATCTCCTAATAGTTACGTCTAAGAGCCTCTGAGGCTTCTGTGAACTCCTGCTGTGGGGGCAATGGTGAACAGCGCGTTCCTGAGCATGCCGGCTTCTTCCTCTGTGCGGAGGGCTCAGCTCCGTCTGCAGCACCGCAGGTAGGAGTCAGACCGGGGTGGCATTCTTCCTGGGCTTGGCACCGACATGCTGCATAGTGTGATAATCCCTGTGGGTCGAATCTGCTCTGTCCCTGGCCAAAAATCTGTACTTGGAGGTAAACTTCTGACCTTGTGGTTTTTTTTCCCTAAAAAATGTTTTGGAAAGAAGTAATTGCTATCCTTTCATAAGTCATTCCTCATTCAGAGGATTTGATTCTCCTGTGTGCTACTGTGGTTTTTAAAAGAAACAGAGAACTCTTCATACAGCCAAGGCACGCCAGCACAAACAATCAAGGAGGCACAGCACCAAGGCAACCAGGTTCTTCCAAAAAAGATCATTCTGTAAGGCCTGTAACTGTGAAGTCCCACTCATGCTTTGGCTCAGGACATGGGAAATGGTGCTTTGTGTCTTGCATATTCATTATTGGAGTAATCTACTGAGCAAAAGGTATTTATCAAAGAAACATACAACTTTTTTTGAAAAATGATTGCACTCGAGACCTTATTGATCTAGCAAGGAATAAAAAGTGTCATTTCTTGAGAGAGTTTTTAAGGGCTCTTTGATTCAGTGCTAGTATGCATAAGGTAAGTATGTATCTGCAAGTTGAGACATGCAGTGCTTCATCCTTAACTTGTGGGTTTATGTAAGTACTTGAGGATACAATGTGCTGAAGGAGAATGTACAAAGGAAGAGCTTTAGCTGAGAGATAGTCATAGTCTAATAAATATCACTCTCTTCAGAGACAACCACAATTGCATTAAAACCAGAGAAAACCTACAGTTAATTTTATATGTCAATGCAACATTTTTAGTTTGCACATTTAGAGAGGAAAGAGTGCAAAGACAAAGAAATCTAGGTATCAGCCAGTATCTTAATAAGCTATAGTAAGTTCCTACATGTAGGGGTGAAGAGGACAGCAGACTTTCTTCACTGCCCACAAAATGCTGTTTCCAATTTTTTAAGCATCCTTTACTTTGCTTCCTGTTTTGCATGTTATAATTTTAATATATCCCATAATTGGACCTGCAACTTCTTGTGGATTCAAATGAGACTACACAGACATCTACCAGTGTGATTTGCTGCAATCAAATGATTGATCAYTTGCAGACTATATCCTCATTTGCACCCAGTAATTGTGTTGAAAGTTATTTGCAAGTGCAGAAGTCTACAATTTAAGAGTCATGCACTAAATGCACTTAGGAAAATCAAAGAACTTGCTTTAAGAGCCATGTGATTTGCATTTCAGAAAGGGATATCCATGTAGATGTTAAAGGCAGAGAACCACAGCATTGTGGCAGCATGGGCTTAGTTCCTACTGAGGGTGAAGCCTGAAGTGATGAGGAGTGGGGTGAGAGATGGGAGCCGTTTAGCCACATCGGCTGGTGTCCCGCTTCCTTTTAACCTCTTCTAGACAGCCCTGGCCYCTCTCCCCTCTACCGCTGTGGTCGGTGGGGCTGACTTTGCTGCGCTCCCCCTACCGTGGGCCAAAGCCCATCAGCGACAACGTGCCATGAGCCTTGTTTCCTACGTGAGCGCCTGCGCTGCTGTTCGGTATTGCCCCCTGTGCCAGCCGGCAGAAATGATGGGGCCATTTGCAGACAACGGCTTTTTCTCACACTCCTTCAAACAACCAAAGTAGCCACAGTGTCCATGCTGTGCCAACACCATCTGAGGACACCAACTGAGCTCTGGCTTTGGGCAGCGGGACCTTGCCGGGGGCTGCAGCACTCGCTGGGCACCTCCAGGTTGGACCAGGCTCTGGATCAGACCTGGCAGTTTGGTGGGGAGCATGGCTAATTTTCTTTGTATTTCAGGACCCAGCAGAGCACAGACACCCTCTTATAGTCCAAGCTTCCCTACAGACCCCTTCCCCATTACGTGTAGAAGATCTAACAGGGGAATACATTAATCATCATTTCTCTATTACCTAGCACTTGCCAAGTGGGAAATTGCTACCTACTAAATTTGCTGGGCATTATGTATTTCTAGGTCTTTACACCAGCATGTGAGAACATGTCCCAGGTTTGGGGTCCAGGTATGTGCCCCGGGTATCCTATCACATGCAAACTTCCTTCTCTTCCCCTTCCCAACCTAYGCCACGGTTTCCACACACTGAAAAACAGGGCACAAGCTTTGAGAACTGAGGCACATCCAAACGATGTGCTGCTCTGCATGATGGTTTCTGCCTTTGCAATACCCCAGCAGGTATTTGCACGTGTCTTCATCTGCGTAGGGACATAGCAGAGAGCGGCCAAGCTTACCCCAGCTCTTATATATCCAGGGGCTCAGTCATACTAAGGACTCTGAGAAGTGCCCTTTTAAACTCCCTGAACTATTGCTTACACTACTGATAGTGCCTTGAAGATAGTCATCCCCTTGTGCTGATTGGAATGAAGACCAGTGCAGCTCTGATCTGCTGCCAGCGCAGGAAGGACACCAGCCCGTTTGCACTGCTAGTCTGAAGAGGACTTCCTAGGAGCACCCGTGTAAATGTCACAGAGAAGTCTCTTTAAACTTCTCAGCTGAGGTATGAGTAGTTATGTGACTTGGGAGGTGGGAGAGATTCCTGGGTTTTGGGGTTGGATGCTCATGTCGTGGCTCCATGACACCTCAGCCAGTGGCCCAAATGTAGCCTCTGCTCCAGAGCCGGGTCCCAGCGCTGAGCTCCTCAGGTATCCATAACTCCTGGCCAGCCCCACCACCAGCCAGGAGGAGCAGCCCCAGCAGTCTGCAGCACATGCTCCTGCGAGCCATGTCCTTCTTCTCCAACCTGGCCATTTTGGCCAGCACCCTCTGGACAGCCTCTCCCGGTGCGGTCAGTCCTCCTCCCTTTCCACACATGCAGGTCTGTGGTATTTTTCACTTTTCTTTGATCTCTCTCATCTCGCTGTTGGTAAACCAGCCATGTCATGGGAGCTTGGGGTGGAGGAGTTTTCTCTTCAAGACTATAATCTTGCTGCTTGGTGTCTACTATGGATGCTCCTTATCTGGGCTCGTGTACTACTTTTCTTGCTTGGTTCTGTTAACAGCGATTTTTGATCCACAGCATGTAAGCATCAGAATCAGACATGCTTCAACATGCTCCATCTCCCACAAGATAATGCAGCCATTTCCTAGTTTATCACAAGCAGCTTTTGTGTAAACAAAAACAAAGCCCCAAATCCCCACAGGTATAAAACATACAATCAGCAAATATGGTCCTCCACAAGGATATGTTGTAAATTTTAAATGTATGAAGTGCTAACACAGAAATTGGTAGCATTGCCTTCTTCCAGGCAAACTCATGCCAGGAATTCATGTGGTCTGTGAACTCCAAACCCATGGCAGGCCCCTGTCAGGGCGTTGTAGGATACCAAGGTACCGTGGGACTAAAGCTGAGCTGGAAACTTGGGCCTCCTTTTTCCAATGCTAACCCACAAGGGGTTTCCAAAAAGTCACTTAGTGATCAGCCCAATAGCATGGACGTTTACCAGCATGCAAACTCCAGTACTACACAAGACAATAAGAGGTGCTGTGTTTGAACATGCCTCCTGCTGTGAGACTCACGGATACATTTTGAGCCTCAGCTGCATGCACTGCAGCAGATTGGGTGCAATGATGGTGCCCATCCATTTAGCTTGCCTGGCCTGCGTAGAAGCCAGRCAGAGGAGGACTGAGCTCTGCCACAGATCAAGGATGGTGCCACGCTGGGGAACCTGGTTTCTCTGCACTGCCAGCACCATTCTGGGTCCATGAGAAAGCACAGAGGGGATGGTTGTGTACTGAAGGAGGATCAGAAAATCCTTGGACAAGTGTGCTGATCTAACCCCATTTCCGCATTGAACGTGGAGAAGACATGGACTAGAGCACGCAGCTCCTTATAGTGCTTGTGCTTTCCCACCAATCAGCTCAGAATTAGCAAATCAGCAGTAAGGATTGTTGCCCAGGAGGCATACGGAGCCATAAAATGAATATTTGGCCAAGCTGCATGGTTTTTACACAATCAGCAAGCTGCAGATGTGTTTAAGTAGCTGACACTTCCCAGATATACTGGGGAAATAAATGGCAAGATTATCCCAGTGCTTCGTTCTTTACCGCGGTGTGGTAAACATACAATTATTCAGGTTTTGAACTAAAAATGTGCAGCAAGTCATGAAAGGGAAGTATTTAACCATGGGGCAAAAGAGCAAATAAATCAAACAAAATGGAACAGAAGGAAGGTCAAAACCCCCTACAGCAATGGCATATGAAATCCTCAGCGGCCAGAGCGTTGCAGAGGTGCCAATGCTCTGGCTACTCTGAAACAACCACAACCTCTGGGTCTGGATCATCCTGTCTTCATGCCTCCATGTGCCTGCAAGAGGGTGAAATTGTTTGGCTGCCAGAAAGGCGAGCTGAAGAGGAAGGCACAAGCGCAACCAGGCTTTGTGCACCTGCAGAAGCCTGCCAAGCACTGCTTGCCATGCCCAAGGAGAAGCCTTCTCACAGGGTTGGAGGATGTTTTGGGACTGCAGCTCTGCAGTGCACACGATAATATTGGCTCTTAGGAACATGCAAGAAGAGCATGTACAAAGGAAGAGACGGAGAGTAACTAAGGAGAGCATGAACTGGAGACTGTTAGGCAAGACCGACTATTTTTGCAACACTTTTTGCAGGTGTCCATCACTTTCCCAGCTACATAAATGGTGACATGTTCCACGGGCTCCTGGATCATGACTGCTGAGTGCTGTGTGGGTCCTTCACCTCCTGAACACATCTTCATGACTATTCCAACTCCAGAGGRCATGTGGGTCCACCCTCTCTTCCTACCTCCCTGGGGTCCTGTAAAGTCTCCCAGAGACTTGCATATCTTCTCCTTGGCCCTGTTTTTCACAGTGTTGGAAGCAGTGCATTAGCTGCACACCTGAACTGTGGTTTCTGGGAAGCTGAAGGTGATGTATCTTGCAGGTAAGAAATATAACATGGGATTGCTATGGGGTTTCTTTTTGTGGCTTAAGTGTTAGAGTCCCACATTTTTCTTAACTGACATCATCAGAGCTGCACATAGCAAGGACCCAGATGTGTCTYCTGCAAATTATGGTCATGACTCTGAAGGGAAAGGACCCCACAGGGAAAGGCAGCATGGACTGTGGATCCCATGTGGGGCCTGATGGGGACTGAGGCTAGAAGGGAGATGCAGAATTGGGGATGTCCTATTGTCTGTTGCTCTAATATCCCACAGGTACCCCTAATTCTAGGCTACATAACAAAAATGCATCTGAGTTATGTGTTCACAGCCCTGAAGATGAACTCTGCTGGATACGCACCGGTCTGTTGACTGCTGTTGAGAAATGAACCGACCTCTCCTTTCATATAGGAAAGTAGGACCCTGCCATTTGTGAGACTGTAAGAGGAGTTCTGAAGCATTATTTGTGCTAAAAGTTACAGTGCTTTTATCAGGGGAAGGCAAGCCACATATGCAATGTGATCAGGTACTATTCTTGCTCATATGTGGGAGGATGAGTGGGTACGAGCAAGCGCAGGCAGCCGGCATGCTCTGGTCTGCTCTGTATGCATGCCTTCCTGCCTGACTGCTGCTCACTTCCCTGCTAGGAACAAAAGCCATGTTATATCCTGTTTTTCACCACCGAAGTATGTCAAGGTAGGTGGGA
The DNA here is from genome assembly GCA_030449065.1 of Oceanodroma leucorhoa. Taxonomy (NCBI): domain Eukaryota; kingdom Metazoa; phylum Chordata; class Aves; order Procellariiformes; genus Oceanodroma; species Oceanodroma leucorhoa. The sequence goes on along the minus strand of JASVER010000041.1, from coordinate 6,256,898 downwards.
GTGGGGCTGCTTAGCTGCTGACCGGTAAATGGCACAGCAGGCTGCAAGCAGGCGTTAGATGTTACTGGTGCTCAACCCTTGCTCATCTCCTGGTACCAGTGGAACAGGTGAAGGGCAGTGCTGGGCTGCGGCAGTGCCTGGAGGTGCAGCCCCTTTGCTGCGAGGGGCTGCACTAGCCCAGGACACTCTATCATGTGCCATYCCCACTGCTGATGGCAGCAGCAGGCCAGCTCTCCAGGCCACCCCATGCTTGTGACTTGTCCCAACTTGCAGTCAGGGTCTAAGTAAGAATCCATGGGCACATATGCACCAAAGAGAGTCTTACTTCCCCATGCCAGTAGGGTCATTTTCAGTCTTGCTCTCTGTATATTCAGGACAAAGCTGTTGACACCTGGTCACCACTGCAGAGCTGGAACTCAACATCCATGGAGTCCCCCTGCTTCTGTCAAAGACAGGAAGTTGTCCTGGCCCTGCAGCTGAAGCTGTTGTCTTGTCCCTGCAGTCAAAGCTGTTGGAGGCAGCATTCCCTGTCTCTGGAGGTATCTAGGCAGACATGTGACCTGGCTGTGGGAAGGTGCTGATGGCACCTGGCTAGGCTTCTGCTGTGCCTGGTGGAGAGAGGCAGGCTCCTGCAACCAACATCTCAGCATGCCCCAACGAGGCAACTCATTCTGTTGCCACCGAACAAATAGCCTGGGTGTGTCCCTTGGGCAAAGCCAGGATGCAGCATGCTGAACTGGGAGCTGCAGCGCTGGTCGAGTTGCTGGGAAGGGGGTAATGTCTGGCTATGGTAGCTATGGGGTCAGTGCCTTTGCCAGACAGAGGGCTGAGTCTTTGCAGGACTGTGAAAGGCTGTGGGTAACATTTGGGAACTGTGATCCTGGAGGAGGTGAGATCAGGGAAGAGCTTCCTCCAGAGGATGGAGAAGCAGTCAGCAGGTGGGCAAGCAGAGCAGACAGACCCGCAGTTAACGCAATGGGAAAGATTTTATGTCTAGTCGCATTCTGGTTTAGATTTAAATCACAATGGACAGGCTTGTGGTTTTTATTTCTGGGTTATCATACGGCTGTGGCATTTTGAGCTAATTATAGTCTACCTTCAGTTAACTTTTAATTACTTGTCCAAATCTAAGCCGGAGAAGGTAAGGCTAACCTAATTCTTTTCACATGCTCAGTCTAGAATAGTGATTCAACTGCAGAGAAAAATTATTCTTATCACAGCAGAATGATTTCACCTCTTGTTCCTATTCTCCATGTTATGGTTAAAGACTTGTTTATCTTTCACAATGAATTTTCATTTTCAGGAAGTTTGAACTTGGCTTCAGAATTGTGCTCGGGGCTGGAACTCAGTATACCAAATCTCAGCTTGCAAACAAGTCATCATTTGTAGAAAATTGCAAAGAAATCCAGTTGGCTGGAGGTTTGCAGTTATTTAAGAATATGCTGTGTTTTTGCTCTTTAAAGATATAATCTAAAGGGCGCTTGTATATAGTCCATCATCTCTCCATAATTTAAGGGAAACAATTCACCTATCAATGAAAAGCAGCTGCTCTTGAGCTGCTTCACTGTACAGTGATAACTTATATGATAAAGTGGAAAAGACTGTCTCATGCTAATGAAATTGCTTCAGGCATTTTTAAACAACCCCCTCTTGCCCCTGAAGCATCCTAGATGTAGCTAACCTCCAAATTGCAGGTGTGTGAAGCAAAATGGCTGGTGCAGCTGAACTATATAGATACAAATGTTGCTGTATAATCTAGATGTACAGAGTGAAAGTTTGCAGCTCTTTTAATTGTTGCTTTCTCCAACTACATCAACTAAATATCTCCTAAATAAAATAAAACTCACATTGGCTTCTTTCATTGAGAACTGGGTCCAGAAGAACTTTTTGTGCTGTTCAGGGTAAGCACATGCCAAAGTGCTCTGTTGGATTAGGCCTTAAATGTCTCAGGATTTAAACTCCTCAGATGAGTGCAGAGGAGGGACTGAAATCATTCAACACAGACAGAGGCCAAGCATGCTTTAGGAGGTCTACTGTGGCTGTTAATTTATTGTAGAAATCACTAGCTCCACAGAATACAGGTTTGGCTGTTGCAGTGACTTTTCGGGTATAGAATAATTAAAAGTTAAAGGTAAGAAGAGTTAGCTGCACTGCTCTGCTCACCATCTCACCAGTGTACATATCCCTTACTCTACTTGTYTATAGCTGTTTAGTACCTGAAATCCTGTACGTGGATCACATGCAGCTCAGGCTAGCAGTGATGGTGGTGCCTGCAGCTGATTGCCATGAGACAGTTTGTAAGAAATGTCACAGTCTCCAATAAGTCTGCAGTGAATGGTCACTTCATCTGAAAAAGGATGAAGCTCCTGGCTGCCACAGGCACCTCCAAGGTCTGACATTTCAATGCACAAACCCTCCTCTGATCTGGGGGGTTGCCTGGAGCCCAGGGGCATGTGGGATTTCCAGCATTTCCCATTCCTTGACACCAGGTTGTCCTCTGCCATGGGTGGCCCCGCCCCAGCCCAGACGGTGTGGCGCCCACTTCACCACACCTCTTCCCACCAGGCTTGGTGCAGCAGGCACCCATGGGGTGATTGCCCCCAGCGAGCATGGGGGAAAGCACGGCTGCCCCCGTCATACCCAGCGTTTGCTGGTGGCACCCCGAAAGAAGGGAGGGCTCGGGGCACCCCTGCTGGAAACTGCGTCAGGGGGGACAGGCACCTGCCAAGCAGGCAGCATGGTGCTATGTGATACGGTGTTAGCAGGTGTGTGTAGGTGTTGGTGTTTGTCTGCATCATCTTCTTCTTTTGATGCTCTTTTGGGATAGCATTGATGGGCATGAATGCTGTCCTCTCTCTCTCTAATCTGGCAAATACATGTTGACCCAAAGCAGAAGGGCTGTGGGGGGAGGAAGCCACGGCTCTCCTGAACACACCGGTGTGGGAGGAAGCTTTGCAGGGAGCTTTTGGGGTGAACCCCATCAAGCTGGGGAGGGACCTGGCCACAGTTTCTCTGGCTCTAAGCAAGTGATCTGACTGTTTGGCCACTGAATAGCAGAAAAACACATTTTCCTCCAGTTGTTTGGTTTGAAAGGGCTTTTTTTCTGCTATTTTGTAATGATTGTGTCACCTCAAGAGAAAGCCTGGGGACAGCCCTGTGTGAAGGGAGAGGGTGACCAGCAGTCAAAAAACATTGCTGGGACTGGTAGGATGCAAGGCATACTCTTGCTAGTTGTTTAGTTCTATTTTTAGATGCCTGACTCTCCCTGGGCATTCCCCAGGCATCAAACTTGGGGAAAGATACATTCCTCATATTTTTTAGCACAATCTGTTCTGTCCTGGTCTCTCCCAGTGCCCCCAGTTGGAGGACCCCTGCCTGAGGGGTGTGAGGTTGTTGCAGGGGCATTGCTGGGAGCCTGAAGAGCAGATGAGGGGAAGCCGCTGGGAAGGGCTGGGCACCCCCAGGGAAACCCACTAGACCAACATCTTCCCAAGGACAGGCAGGGGAAGCCGATGGCTTCTGGGTGCCTGCTGCCCTCCTTGCCACAGACCCTGTGGTAAAGGGTATTTCAGCAGCAGGGGCTACTGTGCGCTCTGCTGTGTCCTGTGCAGGGACCTCATGAGGTCTCTTGCAGCTGGTTATCTCCACAGGGGAGCTACAAGGAGGCATCATTCAGCCCGAGGGAGACAAATTTTGCAGGGGAAATGGAGGAGCTTGCGTGGGTCTGTATCTGTTTAGTGCTTACAGGCCAAGGGTGGTGTGCTGGACACCTCTGGCAACCCTATACTCAGGCGTCGTCTTTCGTCCCCTCTGCATGTTAGGCTGTCTGCTGCAAGAAACAAATAATAAAACTGTCAGTTTAAGATTCCTGGTATTTATCAGGCTGTCCCCAGCCAGAGTGCTCATGGCTGAGAATATTCCTTGGGAAGGCAAAAGAATTCCACTTTATTTACAGAATGAGCCCTGTTCCTGCTCCCAGGTTTAAGACAGGCATTACAAGTGTTGGTCTTCTATGAGCTCTGGGTCCCAGGTTTGCAGCCAGGAAAAGTCCAATGCTTGAAGAGGTGTCCAGCTCAAACAGGAATTCAAGGAGCTACTTCTTCCCAGGAGGGCACTTAGCAATGAGGAGGAGCGGAACCAGGGCTGGCCAAAGGCCCCGTGGATCTACTTCACTGGCATACTTTAAGTCATTCTAGGCTGTGCTAAGGGGATTTCACATGCCCTTCAAGAGCTCAGAAAATGGATGCAGCAGCAAGTTTTCTCATCAAACCTATTTTTCYTTCCAGTGAAACAGTTGTATGCATATTATCCAGCAAGAGTCACATGAGGTGGCAGTCAGTGGGGGGTGTGCACACCGATGGCTCTTCTGGGGCTATTGAAAGCTCACAGGATTGAGGGGTTTGGGCATTTGTATACTGAACTCCCTTAAGACCTTTTCCATCTGTGAATGTGCAGTCTCTCCCTCTGTCTTTAAATAATGCTTTGCATAATAGAGTATTCTGGATGGGAACAAATGAATCTTCAGGCAGCTCTAGAGAATGTAATGCAAAAAACAATGGGCTGAACCAAATTTACTTTCCCCTCCAAAACCTCTCGTAGCTTTTGATTGTCTCTACCTATTCGCTTACTATTGTTTCTTTCTTGTGGAAGAAATTTGGCTTGTTAACCAGATTATCTTTGTTGTGAAATGATAAATTACTTCACCCCGGTTGCCAATAGTCCATGGTGCCTTGAAAAATAAATCAACAAGTCCAAGTTGTTCTAACAATTTGCTGATTTCTTTGGGGAAATACGAACAAAATTAATATGATGCTTATGTAATCACTTACTAAAGCTATGACTAATTTGCATCCTGGCAGCGATAAGAGGAGATAAGAAGATGTGGCATAAATTACACTCCTGTTTTTCTCTATCCATCTTTCTGGAGCCTGAGGGCACCTGTTCACAGCTGCGGAGGAGTGCCTCTGAACTGAGCTGCAATTGCACCATCGGAGAGGTGCTGAAGCCAGGCTAATCAGTCTTGCCAGATCTGTGATGGCTTGTGCTGGGCCAGCCCTGCTTCCCCGTGCCCCTGGTCTTTCCCTTGCTAGGAGGCTGTTAGCAATGGCCATTAGGAATTTCTCTGGACTTTTTCTGAAGCAGCTGCCAGAGACAACCCAGCCTTTCCTGCTCTGATGCAGAAATCTTGTCCCAGCCTGGCAGGAGTTGGCCGGGGCACTCAAATCATCCAGACTAAACCCTGTCTTCTATATCAAGGCATGCAAGATTTTAGAAAATTGGCATTCCTCCTTCCTCAGCCCCTGAATTTTGTTTGTTTGGTTTAAGGTTTGTGCATGAGTTCAGGTCCCCACAGAGCGGGGGCCCGCCTGGTGCAGCATGAGGACCAGAGACACAAAGCAGCCTGCGACGGTGGCTGGGGAACCGGACTCTCCCAACTTCGCTGCACCGTGTGAAAAGCAATGTGAAATGTACAACTGCTTTCAATATAAATAGTGAAAAGCCCCTGCCTTTTAATGTTATTATCTGAAGTGGTGTTATTGGATGCTGAAACATGTTAAAATGTGTGGGAAGAGGGTTTGCCCAAAGCTCCCCACTTCTGCTTTCCAGGGCTGGTGTTTGCACTCTCCATCCTGAGCCTCCTGGTGCACCATCAGCCTGGTTTTCTGGGTTTCTCTACCATGCACCCTCCCTGCTCTCCGGTGCTGGAGATGAGCTCACACTGCAGACCTTCCCTCACCAGGAATATTCATTTGGGTTTCCTTCTTTTTATGTAGCCACCTAATGCCATTACACATGTTGCCTCCATCTCTATCCAATTTAACTGGCAAGGAAGCCAACAGGTTCAAAAACTTTTCAGAGGGATGTGGGATTGACAGACATAAACACTGTTGCTACAGAAGTTTAGTTTCCTTAGGAAGTCAGGCTACAAACGAGGTTAGCATACTATTTCACAGTATTGTCTGTATTCTGGAGGCACGTCTGTATAGGGTGGTATGGTGCCTCGCTGGGTCCTGAGCAAGCTCTGACTGAACCTTCATGTCAATGACACAGTGCATATGGAGATACGCTTGCATATTGGCATCTCTTCTGTTTGGGGCAGCTGTGCTGTTTCTGGTTTGGGACCCAGCTCATCCAGTGTTAGACTGAGAAGCTCTGCAGTACGTTACATTGTGCAATCAAGACATAGCCAAATAATTCATCTGAATAGCACAATTCCCTTGAAACTTGTTCTCCAAGTGTGGATTAAAGGCCAAATTTGGCATAATTTGAGCAAGGAACTCCTAAGATGTAACCCCTTCTTAAAAAAAGTCATATGCCATCCAAATGTTACTGCTGTTACAGTACTTCATTTATTGGTTGCGCACATCTGGATATCACACTGTAGCTCTGATCCTCTCCAAGATTTTATCAGGTCACCTACTTGGATGTTTGGTATGATATGGTGATTGACACCCAAGGACCATTAGGGAGGTAATACTAGAAAAAGTAATAGGAGTACAGATTGGATCTCTCTGGATTAAGGTGACAAGGTAAAGGAAATCAGGGTTGCATGCACAGCAGGACATGGTTTATGTACAGCTGGGGGCTGCTGGCAGCTCTGGGGATATGAATTGCAGCATTGCTAACTTTCCACCTACAAGCTGCAAGGGCTTCTTGTAACACTTCAGCCCTGACAGCAAAGCTGTTGTTCTCAAAGCCAATGTTTCAATGGGCTCTGAAAACCACACACAGGCTTGATCTGTTCTGAAAGTTGCTATGCCTTTGCAAGGCCAGAGGATAAATTTAGTCCGGGGTCACTTGACACAGCGTGTTCTGTAGATACTGCCTGCCCCACGCATACATGCAGCTGCTTTTCATATCCAGATTGCTCTAAAACCTCCAACCTGCTCAATGCCAATAAGCCCAAATAGTAATTTGCTGCAGCAGGCGTGTTTGGTGGAAATGAGGAGTCCTTCTGCCAAAGAGTCCCTGAGGTGTGGACCGCAGAGAGAGAGCTGCTTACAGCATTTGCCAGACTCTCACAACTTCGCAGTGCATAGCAGGGAAAAAACCAACCACCAAATGCTCCACAAATAGGCTCTCTGACCTTGCACGAGTCTTCAAGTATGTCATGTTATCACAGTCCAAATGCTTCGCTGCCTCTGTTTGAAGAGACTTGGCATCTAGCATTTCTTCAGAGACCCCTTGCTGAGGGACACTGACCCAGCAGTGAACTCACACGGGGCCCATCCGTGCCTGCAGTGTATGTGGGCATGGCACGGCACTGGCAGAGCCATACACTGCCTGTCCCGGAGCAGCTCACCCCTGGGGCTGCCCTGGGTTTGCCTCCTGCCCAGAGCAGCTTGCGGGACCAACTGTTGCCCTCTGGACGCACCGATCCTCCCCCGTGCAGAAGTTTGCTGTTGGAATGTGCAGCACCTGGTTCCAAGGAGAGGTGTGAATGAGGGAAAGGTGCAGGTTTCGGGCAGCTGCCCCAAGTGCCTGTGGTGCCATTTCCCCAGCCCCCTCCCTGCCACAGTTCATGTAGGTGGCACTATGATGTGATGGCTGGTTTGATGGGAGCCGTCAGACTGCATGTGAAAAGCAGCAGTGCTGCCACATCTTTGAAGCATCCGAAAAATTAATTGCTGTAAGGTAAGGTTAGTTGTTCCTGATACTTCCCAGAACATGAAGCCAGTGCTTAAAGACTTGAAGTGTAATTGACTTAAACCTCCCAACTCCAGGATATTTGAGAGTTGACTTTTGCAACACCACTTTCACAACCACCTTAATGCTTCCCCTATATGAAATGCTCCTCTAGCCTCCTTGAGAGCTCACCAGACTGCCCCTTTCCCAAGCCTGTGGAGAACAATGTGGGAATGTGCAGAAGTCCTGTGAGGGGGACAGGGAGGCCCTGCTTTGCTTGGGGAAAGGGCCAGGTTTAAGTTAGGTGTGATGAAGAAGGAACGAGTTGAGTCCTGTGTGTCCCCACTCACTTGTCTCGCTCTGACGGAGCGCAGGCTCTGCAGATATCCATGGGCAGACAATAAGGACGTGGAGGAGCACCTATGCCTCTAGACCTCTCTGTTCCTCACCAGGCAAAGAGATGGARCCATTCCAAGTCACTTCCATTTGTTCCTGGAGCCTCTCAAATGCAGAGCAGCAGTGTTTAATGACAGCCATAAATCACTAAGTAATTGTAATGCAAGTACAAAAAACACGTGCAAACAAACCTTATGCAGCGATGTATATTTGGATTTGAGGTTAGAAAGCTAACACATTGCTACAATCCTACAAAAACATATCCAGTGCTGCACTGGAGATCAAGATAATTTGCGTGGGGAAATACTCCTCTTTATCCCATGAGCTGTTGTTATTGGCCTGAAAAATACTCATTACCATAGTTATATGGAGGTTTGCAACCAGGGCTAAAGTTCAGGCAGCCAAGTCTTAGAAATGCTGGCACATTTTGTGAAGCAGGAATGCCAATTCCATCCCTGCTTATTCCAGTGTTTTTGTATTATATCCTAGCAGTCTTTATAATCTGAGAATTTTGCCAATTCCCTTTAATTTTTCTTTTGTTTCCCGGGGAGCGTGTATCCTCTCAGTTCTTTGGCAGAGTGTATGAGAGCAGCCTGGCCTGTTGGCAGAGCACTGCGGCAGGAGCCAGCACTGAGGGCTATGGCAGCGGGCACCTACCTGGGGTCTGCTTGAGCATCTCTTCCAGAGTTTCCATTTTCATCTACTACTAGTTCTGCTTCTTCTAACACTTTAACCGCCGTCTCTCCTCAGCTGCTGTGTGCTCTTTAAGCTTTATTAAAMCAGGGATGTCCCAGGTGAATTCATGCACCAAATCTTTCTTCCCTGCCCCAGCAGCACCTACAAAATGTGCAGGTATCTGGGTGTCTCCAGTAAGACACACTCCTCTGGAGAGAGTGTCTCCATGTTAGCGCTGGATCTTGAGAGATCGGGCCTCCCACTTCGCCATCAGACACAGAGTTTTAAAAGATGGATATTTTTTAATTCACTCTGAGATTAAATAACTGATACATGTTTCTAGCACTTGGAGAGGTCTTCCCGAAAGGGTTATTTGATTTCCTTCTTTTATTAATCTTGTATGACACTGTATTACCTCCTGTGGTGCATGCACATGCGACCGGCCCTCGGGAGCCTAGAATGTGATTTCCTGAGCCATCGGCAGGGAGAGGGATGCAGCCCCGGGGCTGCTTCCRCCTCCTCCCCGCTTCGCCTCCTGCCTCACAGCTAACAAGGTGATGGGATGTTCCTAGATTGGGTTTGCCCACGCTGTAGTGTTGCAGAAGAACCAAGGGCAGATAGTGCTCTTTGATCTGAGCGCTAGGGATAATTATAAACAGGCTGGCAGAAACCTGTCAGAAACAAGTGTTTCAAAGCCGTGCAAAAACCAGGAAGGTGGGATTGAGATATACCCAGAATGAAATTATTAYGTTAGACCAGACAGATTTGTTTTGTGCCAAAGTCCTCCCCACCTCCCGCCAGCAAATAATATTGCCAGATTGTAAGAAGTTGAAAATTTCTGGTTATGTTTGTAAAAGCTATCACTTCACCGAGTGCATCAATCTGCCCACAAATCTGAAGGCCCAAAGAGCAAAGGTGTGTTCCCACAAATGAATACAGTCATCTGTCAGTTACTGAACACCCTGGGCCTGTTTCCCCACGTTGCAATGCATTGGGAAATTTGGCACTGTCTAACATCTGACTCAAGGCCATTCTATGGATTTACTTTAAGAAGAGTAGATACCAGACTGAAAGGGCATTTTTTATATATTGAACCATAGGGACAGCTCAAGGGAAGGATGCAAGGATTCAATGCAAGAGAACGGGTGTGTAAACCAAAGCCCACCCGTGGGAGCAGTGCTGTTTTGTTGTATCTCATTTCCTCGGACATAACCCAGGAGTGGCTCTCCTGAAGATGTAGTAGCGCAACAATATAAAACTGGCTTGAATGGGAATCATTTGGGGCTCCAGTTGCCTGTAGGTTAAAATGTCATTTGTTGCATCACCGGGTTACGCAAGTCATTTAGTACCGTGAAATATTTCACTGGCTTATGGTCTAAATGCCAGTTCAAGTCCTGAGCCAGGGTTTCAGCGACATTGCTTTCGGTTGAATAATATTAGCGAGATTAAATTTGACCATGTACATGTAAAAACTTAATAAATTAAGATCTGATATCCCACAGGCATGCAGGGAAGGGTGAAAATGTGTGACACAGTTTTAGGGAAAACGATCATTGCCTTTATCTCCTTTCATGTCTTAGCCTTYGGGGTAGATTATGCGCTTCCGCGGCAGAAGATTGCAGGGTCGGAATTCACAGACCTGGGCACCACAAAGGGCTTTGAAATGAAGAGAAAATGGTGCAAGATCTAGTTAGGGCCCAGGAAAAGCAGAAAGGCTGTTTCTGAGGAAGAGAGAGAAGAGCAGCATCTCTGTTAGTCCAGCTCTTCTCATGGCAGCTCCTGATGTTCTCACCAAACCTTCTTTTCTGGAGGAGGAATCCAGCTCAGAAGTACCAGAGCACCCACCTGTGATAAAGACAGGTCTGCTGAGGGCCAAGAGAGGCCCCTCTTAGCTGGGGAGGCATGCTCTCCCCAGGCATGGGCTTGCCAGAGGTACACCGGGGGAAGGCGCATCCTGGCCAACATTTTATTGAGGAGAGCGTTCGTGCATCACTTCATCCAGCAATATCCCCTGTTAATTCAAGCTTCTGCCAGTGCAGAGTAACACAAGAAATAAATTGTGGTAAAGGTTTCAGAAGCTGTAAAAAATGCATTAAAGGAGAGGCCTTCGCAGGCTGCAGGTCATGTCCGAGCCACCCTGCACACCCAGGTCCCACTTGCGCTGCCCGCTGCCAAGAGGCCATTACGTGGCCGGTTCCCAGTCCAAATGCCTAGGAGGTGCATGCATAACTAAACACACGCATACATACATATGCATGTGTACAAATTGGGTCTATGCTCGGAGTTCTCTGGTAGCAAGGATTGCTATGATACAACACAAAAACTTTTAAGTAAAAAGTGTTGGAGTTGGCATCCTTGCTGTTTAAAAAGTGTTGCAATTTTGCCAGATGTCGCTGGCTGAACTTTACCCTTGAATACAAACTTCCATACAATGATGGTAATGAGTATTTTATAGGCCAGTAACTCAGAGCATGAAAACTGCTTCCCTCCCCAGAGAAATGATCCCAGGCTACAGTGCTGAGTGTGCTAACAAGGATGCTGCTGAATTGCGTTCTGCCCTGCTTTTGCAGTTTTTCTATRTATGACTTCATTTTTATTTTATTTTTTCACAGGTTCAGGGAAGTTATAAAACATCTTTCCAGCTAGAATTATCAATTGTTTTGGCATTTTTCTCCCGCCTCAGCCTTGACCAAACCTAGGATACCTCAGGGCACCAGTGAGCTGGCAGGCCTGTTCTCTCATAAAGATGGCACCAGGCGCCAGGTAGTTGTGGCCCTCACAGCACTCTTAGGATGTGCTCCTCCAGCAGGGAGTCTGGGCGCCTCGCTAGCCCCCAGAGCCCCCGGGCTCCCGGGAGCTGAGGAGGAAAGCGGAGAGCCTGTTCATCCTTACCTTGGAGCCACCAGCCGTGAAGCTTTTATCCGAGAAGCATTGGGCACTTAGAAATCCATCTTACATCTTGGCACAAAATCTTCCACGTCTTTTATTGCAAACGGAACACCAGTGAAATCTTTTTTTTTTTTTTTTGTTTTTGTTGGTCTGGCCTGCTCTATTTTTTCTTTGCTATAAATTCCAAATTGAGGACTCTACTTTGCAGCAATGAAATTATTCCTCAGACCTGGCCCCAGCACACAGAAAAACTCTTCTCATGACGTGCTGCCTGCAGGTTACACCCAGCTAGGTTTGCTGCAGGGGTTGCGGTGCAGAAGGGCACTCCTCCCCTTGCTGCTGATGGTTAGATTAAGAGGACAGAGGACTTTCAATATACTAAAAGGAGCACAGAGAATGAGCATCTAGAGCATGGAATTTGGTGGGGGGGTTACTTTCTAGCCAGTGCTGCCTTTCCTCTATTTTCAGTCAAATGTTAGTAGTTACTCTTATTTTAAGTGACTGAGAAACAGCTGTTGGTCCAAAAGGCAATTGCTGATTTTTAAATGCCAACTTTGTCAGATCACAATTAAAGGCAGGTGAAAAAAAGAATGCTCCATCCCAGGTTTTGTTGCCTTARACCAAACTTCCCTCCCCCCATTTTGATCTGAGAAAGTTTGTACTTTAATGAAAAAATAATCGAGAAGTTCTGAACTGGTATTGTCTTGACCTGGAATGGGCTGTCCACTGTGTTGTTATTCTAGAAAGAGGTGGGAATGATGATGTTCACATCACTCAGCAGGGCTCGATGAGACTGAACCCACAGTCCTGGCCTGGATCTCTAACTCGGGAAGCAGTGCAGTGCCCTGTGGCTGGAAACTGCTACCAACAGAGAAGGGCAGTAGCCATAACTTTGCTGGAGTTAAGCTGTAAAAAATTAACTTGGAAAAGCAAGAATGCAGTAGAGAACTGGGGAAGATCCCAGGGGGGGACAAAGTCTAAGTCAGGAGGCCCCTCACGTGAAATACAGATGAAAAATAAGGTTATCTGATAATCTGCGGGAAATAAGAATTGAAACATACAGTGCTTGAACTTGCATACAGGTTGAGGAGAAGTATGTGTATGCAATGAATATGCTGTACTCAATCCAACTTTTCCACCAATATGCACTTGAACAAAAGTATTTGCTGGAAGAGAGGCCAGAAAGGAGGTTGTCTGCATTTGCTGATGCAGACAGAATGATTCAGGGCAATGTTCAAATCAAAATAAACTTTCAGAAACATACCACATCGATAACTGCAAGAACATGAGAAAAATGGCTTAATTCTCTTGCTTGAGATGATTGTAAGCAGCAAGTCTGTGGTGAGGCTGCTAAACTAGAAATATCTTCTTGATAGCAATCTCACCTACTCAAGTTTCTCCTGCACCTTGCAGCTGTTTTGGCACAGCTAAGAGATCTCCTGATGTAGTGAGTTCATGGCAAGATTACAGCTTCGCAAGCAGTGGCAGGTTCAGACATGGTAATTGTACTGTGGTGCTCAGGGTGATAGGGGAGCCCTGGGCTGGGAGCCCGGGGGAACCTGGCCTCCCTGCMTGCAGAGCTCCTGCTTACATGGAAATTGATTAGGCACAGACTTGAAAAGGAGACGTCTGCATTTGGGTTTGATTTTGACTTCGTATCTGCAAGGAATGATGCAGGGAAGCTGGATCGTCACCAGCAGGTATAAAAAAAGACTATCAACACCAGCCATTGTAGTAAGGCCAGTAGTAATTCACACAGGATTTCCTGTGAAAAATTAAATCCTGATGGAGTTCAATCCTGCATTTGCCTTCAAATACTTTCTATTTTTCATATTCACTTATCAGTATATGGTGTAGAATGACATTTACATGTAATGAAATTGGGGATCCTTGTATTTATGTTTTTTCTGATCTGTTGACTTCCTTCTTGCTGTCACAGTTGCTAACTGGAAGGTTTTGTTCTATCATGAATCATAACAGACTGCTAGAAAATTTACTTGCTTTTGGATTTCATCATGGATTCCATCCTGGATTCCGTAGGAGCACTCAGCACAGCTGTACAACAAGAAAAGTGTCTACAGGTCAGGAAACAACCTCATCTTTATGAGCTGCCTGCAGCAGTCAGTGTGTGTGCGCAACTGGGGGAAAGCTGTGGCCTTTGCCTGCACAGTAATCTCAGCAGATGTGAGCACTCCAGAACCGACTTTTAACCAGAGTGATATTCTGGGTGAGATTCAACGTACTTGCTGTTGATAAGAAGTCTCCACTCACTGCCTGTTTTCCTGTTTGGTAACTCTCATGTCCTTCTTTTCCAGACCTGGCAACCTGTTCTCAAAATGGTAGTGCTGTCACGAGTTAAAATAACGATGACAATTCTTAAAAAATTATTCTACTTGGAGAAAAATGATCAGGAGCATCTTTTTTTACACAGCAACAAATAGCTCCAACAGCTATTTCGCTTTAGAAGCCCTTCTGGCACGGTGTCCCTCCCTTTTATCATTCATCGGTTACTTGAGTGTAACGTCACTTATAGTACATTAATAACACAGAAGCAGAGGAACAGTCCCTATAAGAACTGTTCTCGAGCCAGGACATTTCTGGAATTTAATCCTCTTCAGTTTTCAACAGAAAAGACTAGCTGCAAACTTGCTTCTTGAAAATCAGAGTATGAAAATAGACATTTGCCTGTTCTTTAGCTCTTTCGCTTCCCTGTTCTTTCCCTGCTCTGTATCATATAGGTGTTACAGACCCTTTACAAGCACTCAGTAAGAAACGTGTTTTCTGGAACAGTTTTTATTCTCAATAAGCATTAAAGGTATATGATTACAGTTTTTACATCAAGATATCTGTTGAACAARTTTTCCTCACTTTACAGTGAGATGAAACTTAGAAAGGTGCCGCTTCTAAGTTTAATAGCAAAGAACCACCTCATGTGGGTCAACATGTTTGGACAGAAAGAACAAGGGAAAACAAGGAAAGGAATTGGGGGCTTCTGGTGATATTTCTAATACTTCACACACAGGATAGTTTAACTGATAGTTTAAGTGATTGTACAAGACAAACTGTTGTTGTAATTATGGACCCTTCTCCCTCCTGAGGAATAACTGCACAAGGTGGGAAGTAAGATGATCTGGATTGTGTGGAAAAAGAAATTTCATAACTTGTGCAGATCCAAGTTTCGGCACATTTCAAGTAAAAAAAAAAAAAACAAAAAAACAAACCAAACATATTTATAGCCACGTCCTGCGTGATACTCCAGGCACATTCTTACAGCCATTCATTCCTGGACCTAGTAGTAAATGCCCCTGGCCTTGTGATGAACTTCTTTAATATTTAACTTAACACCTTACTGATTTATTTTAATGGTCTGAACAAAGTAAGTATGCTCACACAGCATTGAAAAGAAATACAATGCCAATTCTTAATCATTCAACAGTATGAAGGAGTTCATAATGCCAACGTGTAATGTCTGTATTTAATCTTCTGTATGAAATCTGACCTTCCCGCTAACCAGTTCTTAGGAGGAAATCCTGAGCCCTGTTGAAGTCAGTGGCAGAACTCACAATGACCTCAACATTTATGTATGATGGAAATAATTGAAACAGAGCAAAGCAGACTGATTTTTCCATRTAAGCATGTTTTATGCAATGATTATTTTATTCATTGATTGTATGATGCAATGACATTTCAATATTTTCAATTTACTTGGTCCTTGTCAACATAACTATTCAGTGGAAAACCTGTGGAAGATAATTCTAGCCTTCAAGGTCGCAATTTGTTTCGAAACTAAACTTAAAACTATCTGTGCAAGTCCAGTGTACAGATGTTAATTGTGAGCTAATTGCAATGGATGCACACACATTACTTTGGCCTTCTTTACTGTTTGCAGATTGCTTGTAAACACATTGTGAAGTCTTTGAATTTCACTCCTATTCTAAACCAGACATGAATTGCAACAAGAAGTTGCTTTTGGGCTACAAATGATTTATAAATACTCACAAATCACATGGGTGAGCATGTCACAGGATTCTCTTTCATCTAAGTAAAGGATTTGGATTTGACCAACTTGATACCTAACTTAATTTATGTCATGTGCCACATGACACTCGTACCTTCTTCTGTACAATGTGAACTTTTGACTAACAGAACCTAAACCCAATGGGTGGATGGTGATGAACTCAAAAGATTGTAGGCAAGCCAACAATTCACTGAGATGGTTTTAGAGATCTCTTAGAAAAGCCTTATGAAAAAGCCTTTGTAAAAAATGGCAAGGAAATGTTAGGAAGAAAAACTGAGTTGCTGCTCCACCTGCTTATTGTGCCGAAGTACATATGCTCACATGCAGAAGGTGTCTGTGATATAAAGGGGATTAGAGCTATCTGGGTATAGGAAGGAGGAGATAATAGTCATCAGAAAATGGAGATTGTACCGTAGGTAGTATCCCTATTTATAAATAAAACATGGTTTACTCATTTTTTGATACATGTTTTCCTCAATGAAGGGGTATTCAAACATTTTGAAGCTGTAGGACAATATTTCCCTGCTGTTCCTTTCAGTCTTTTCTCAGTGCTGAAACTGTGGTTCTGTGGATGTGTCCTGGCCCCCACAACAGCACTGGTCCGGTCTGGTCTGTTCCCATAACCAAAACCCTCTGGTCATCTCTCCACGTGCTTGCTACTGTGAGTGTATTTGTCATTGTTTACATCCATTTCATGTGGCTGTAAATGAGCCTTTGCTTTGGTTAGGGTATTTGGATACGGTGAAACGACAAACTGCTTTCAGGTCTTTCAAACAYAGAAAGCCAGGGCGCCAGCAGGAGCGTTTAGTAGGATCTAACAGGAAACAGCCTCCTTGGAAATAAGGGTTTATTTACAAACACACCAAATGAGGGACCCTGAGTCCTAGGGGTGGAGGAAGGGTGCCTTTCGTTCCATAAACATCCATCTGAACATCCCATGTCAGCCCGCTGGCCTGACTCAATTTAAGTAGGCACTTGGTGCGGGTGGGTATTTCAGAAGGGACATGTATGTTGGTGGGATATCTTAAAAAAAGAAAGATAAGAGACTTAGTCCATACTTGGAGTACAATAGCTTTGAACTTTGAGGAAGTCCTGGTCATTATCGGAGCTTTGCTGTTCCAGCAAAGCTGTGCTTGCAGGATTGGGACTTCACTGACTCCTTCTCCAGGAGCATCCAGAGGAGTGGAGGAGCACAGATGGTTTAGGAACAGAGTGACCACTCATCTGATGACAGGTCATCAGAAACTGCAAGATGACCTGAGGATAAGGACTCGCCAGGCCTAATGAAAAACATACAGGCTAAACACAGCTAGCACACAGCTGATAAAGAAAAGTCATAGTATTTCATCCTTTTCTGCCCCCCAAGGAGACAATGGAAATGCACCTTTTTTTTTTCTCTGCCTCAGAACAGAGGGATGTCAGGCTTTGGGCCACCGAACGGTTGCGTGGGAAAGGCTCCCTGTGGCCAGTGCCTTCTGGGGGAAGGCTTGTCTCCTCTGCCTCCATCGTGCAGCAAGCCCTGAGGGTGTGAATACCTTCTATGCATAACTAAACCTGCCTGCTTTTTTGTTTTGCGTTTTCATTGTATTTTCCTGCTGGTGTTTCCCCAGGTGTTGTCAGCAGCCAGGTTCAGATCACGGACAGAGGTGACTCAAGAGAACAGCAGAGCAGGGGAAAGCTCTGGCTGCCGCGACTGCTGCAGCCTCCTCTGCTCATTGCTAACATCAGCCTTCGGCTTCGCTGGGAGCGGTGCTAGGAGGTCTCCTAACACACTCAAAAATCCCTTTCCACAGTCTCCTTGACTGTGCATTGGTCAGAGTACCTGTTTACTCGACTCTTTGGGGCAATTGCTAAATCTGCATGTTTCTCAACCAGCTGTGGGAGCCACAGCTGTTGCTGTAGGAGGCGGCTCAGTGGCTCTCCTTGCAAACCTCAACCTCTTCCCAGCTGTTGGCTGCATGGGGAGTTTTGCCCAGGTAAGGGCTKCATAATGACTCCACAGTTCAGACCTGCATGCAATACTCAGCAGGCTGTGACATTGCGGGTTTGCAAGTGTTTTGACCATCTTCCAAAAGCCTTTCAGCATAACATAATCCAGTAATGAATTTCACATAGGCGTGTAAAGGATGCAAACAAGCAACTCCCCACCTACCGCTACTGTCTGTATTCATTAGAGAGACAGATTACTCAGTGTCCACATAACTGTAGGAAAAAGGTAAAATGCAGGAAGGCAGGGAAGAAATTAAGGCAAGTAAAATTATTCTGTGTTTTCCTCATTTAGAGAACAATCAAAATAGCGGTGTTGATCAGTGGTCTGCTGTTTTCCTTTCTCACCGATTACTGTTTTTTAAATGCAGAAACTACTTGGAATTATGGTGTGTATAAAATGGGGACATTTCAAAGCTACACGCCAGGCAAAGGGGGAGCGAGCTGTGGTGTGATTCCCATTCCCGCTGTGTGCTGCCTGCTGGACCGATTGCCCACTTCGGGCCGATGGCCCCTGAAAGAGTCCGGGCTGCCCCGGCGCCTGCCCAGCGCTCCGGGATTCGCAGCGCCCAGCCGGCGAGGGTGCCGTGCCTCCTGGGTCGGACTCTGTCTGGGCTGCATCTTGACCTCCAGGTGTGAACAGAGATCAGGTATCACATCTGCTGGCATGACTGTGTCACAGGAGTGGTTTTCATTGAAAACCCATCATTTCTGGGAGCAATTTTTATTTTGCGGGTGAAAAATGTGAAGGCTTTTTCACCAGATGGGAGGATCACAGGAGGACAGGGTGAGGATTTGTGATGAGACTCAAAATGACTGACACATGAATGTTGCACATTCAAATGAAAAAGCTTTCAAAAGAATCAGTGAAAAAAACCCCACATATAGATTTGCACAATCTGGTCAACAAGAGTGACCTGATCTGGTGCTTTCAGCCATTATCTGCCATGGGATTAATGGGTGATTGAACCATCATCATCCTGCCAAGGCTAGTGAAGTATCGTTGTCAGGAGCTAGCACCCATCTGTTCAGCAGAGATGTAGTAAAAAAGCATAAGAAATTAAAATAGGGGAAAGCAGAATAAAAACACAACTCTTCATTACTTCGTATTTTGAACTTAAAACTATTATGATTTTAATAAGAACATTTTTCCCAGTCTATTTTAAAAGACAGTGGCATGAATAACCCCAATGAGAATTTCACAAAAGGTACTTTCTTTAGCCAGTATATAATCTACATTAAAAAAATCTTAGACAACACATAGCCATGTCCTTTCAAAATTTGACTTTTTCTGATAAAAGAATGTGGAATTGTCTACATTTTTGCCTCTCAAAAAAATTGGTTTTGGTCATGGCCTGCTGAGACACGACTACTCAAACATCACTCCTCAGCAGTCAGAAGAGCTGCTTAATGGTTTCCCAAAGACTAAACCCACCGTGAAGCAGCTTTACCCATACCAGCCCAGATCAAGATACTTACCAAAATTTCAAGCGTATGATTTAAAACATGCCCATGTACGGGAGACAATTATAATGACACTTCAGTTATGAAATGGATGTACTATCCGAGGTAAAACTTTGGTCCTTTCAGGTGAGTGAACTCACCTGAACTCGCAGGATCAAAACAGAGGCCACAGTACCCTCAAATAAATATTATTTACATCTGAAGAGCAATATTCAGGAATGTCAGCAGTTTTAACTGACAATTAGGAAGGCACTGCCAAGCCTGTGTAACGAATCAGTTATTAGCAGAGGAGTCAGACGGTGCTAATCTCTTCACCAGCTAGTCAGCACTTTCAAACAGCCCATGGAGATGGCAGATGCTGTTTACTTAGCACAGACGTCTCACCTACACTTTTAGTGATGCTGGGAACAGTCAGTGGTCAAAAAGGCATGTTGGTCCCTCTGATTAAGAGAAGTGTTCAAGCGTCCCCTGCTTCACAGCATGCTTTTCTTTTTTTGTTTATGTTGTCTTTGTGAAGTTGCATCCTTTTGGACATCAAGCAGATTCCTTCTTCTTCTTTATTCACTTGGAAGATTTATTTAAAACAAATAATCCTCAAATACCTGCCTCTTTGGCTTCTTGGGTGGCGAAAATGTTGCAATAATGTGGTTGGGATAGTGCAACCTCGCCAGGTSTGTACAGCACAGTGAGCCTGCACCCAGAGCACCCTCGGCAGAGCCACCCCTGCCTTTAGATGTCACTGACGAGGACGGGGACAGGGGCATGGGGAAGCTGCTGTGTGGAGGGGCATCCTGGGCAACACTTAGCCAGCTGTCTGCAGATCCAGCCATTGTTTGCATCTCGAAATTAATTCAGGTTGCTAATCCCGGGTCTGCTCAGCACAGGAGCTCCTGGAGGCAGGAGGGTGAGGACAAGGCTGGGCGAGCACATGCAGCGACACTGGGGCCACACAGGGCTCCTTCGTCAGGGGCAGGGCACATCTTCGCCTTGTGCCAGGGATGAAACACCAGCAGAGCCTGAGCACCAGCAGGACTGCATTATCTGCCACATTGGCTCTGTTGTCTCTTCTCACCATTTTGGCCTCTTTATAGCCAAGGATGACTTGATTTATTCTTGACTTTGTGCCCAATGCTCCCTGGACCAGCAAGGCAGGGTCAGTTTCTGGCCATGGACCTTCTCCTGAAATCAGTCTCCAGCGAGAGGAAGCRTGGGGACGCATGCACACAAACACACACGCACACCCCTCTGCACAAGAGCCAGGCACAGGTCTGTCAGGATTCAGGAGGCACCCCTGCATGTGGGGAGCTGAAGAAAAGCATCTTGTTTGGGGAAATAAAAATACCAGGAATTTCAACAAAGTTGTTGTTTTATGTAAATGCAAGTTGACAAGCGAGCAGCCAAGAAAAGTCCTCCCCTGGTCTCCTTGCACTCCCCAGACAGTCCGTCCCAGGGGCAAAGCTATGCAGGCACTAACTCCATTGCGAGAGAACCCCCCAGTTTATTTCCTTGCATGTAGCTGTGCTGCAGTACCTGGCTGTGGACTGGGGCCTTGCCCTGCACGTTCACTGCCCCTCGTTGCTTAGAAACAAAATAATTCCTTCTAATTCTTGATTATCTCTGGCATGAAATTTGTTGCTTGGGGTTTAATTCCCACTGGTATACGTTGTCCCACTACTGGTACTGCTACTCGCTCTGTCAGACACAGGGCTGGAGCAACATAGGGGTCACCGATGGGTCCAAGTGTGTCACCAAAGCTGTCTCAAGAAAACTTGACAACTTTCTGACAAACTTGGCAGGGCTGAAGCTGCTTTAATTAATTCCACCAGTTTTGAATCCACAATTTCTTTATCCATAGTACAGCTAAAGCAATTTCAATGAATCTCCTCAGTTTCAAAATCATTTTTTCATGCTTCAGCTCCCTTTATTTTGCTTGGAGATTTGAATCAGCCACCTGGGATTGCTCAGAGACATGATGGGTCAAGTACGACATAGTGTCAGGGTCATCGCTAAAATATTATTACAAAGCGATTATCTGGCTAAGAACTCTGCAGACTCCTTTTCTGTCCAGCAAGGCATCTATTCCTCTGGCATGGGGCTCTGCAGAGTCCCTCCAGGACTCCTTTGGGGTGACATAGCTTACAGTGAGTCGTCCCTAAAGGCTGTGAGTAGAGAAGGACACCCAGCACAATCTGTTTGGCTTGGAGCTAACTGAACTTGCAAAAGGCAATAAATGCATGCATGTTGGTCCCCAGAGCAGCTTTGCTCAACATTACTCTGTTTCAGGGCTCTTTCAATTGAATTGAGCAGCTTTGGATTACAGATAACAATGAAGCCTTGGGAGTTAAGGCCTTCAGCAGTGTCAAATGCATGTGCATTTAATTAAAAGTAGTAACAGCTGCAAGCTTACTCACAAGAACATACAATATTCAATAACACATTATCTTCAAAATGTTCCCTGTGCATTTATTATTCTTATTTTAACAGAGGGGTCCCTTAATATTTTAAACTCAGGAAGAAATTTATTGGAATGCRTATTTAAGATCTGTATCAGCTAGGCTTTTTTTTAAACTGAAACCATATAAGCTCATGTGCCTAAAAAGTATTATAAATTTTCCCATCCAAAACCTGAAAAAAACAAACTCAAGGCATAGGGTAGTTAATGCATTCAGATGGTAGCTGAGGCAAAGTTTCTTGTGATGCCTGAATGGAAAATAATGTGTACGTGTCATGTCCAAAAAAGCTCTTTGTCCTAAAGGGGTTTATCTCTTTGTGATGGAAGGCTAGACGRGCATAAATTGTTGCAGTGACCTTTTGCCCCATGATATTACTGAATTATGTTGGAGCGGAGGTGGATTTAGGGATTTAGTAAATGGCAAACCCCTCTGACCTTAATTACTCTAATGCCTCTTTTAATCCCATCAGAGCTATGCAAATTAAATGCACTTCCTGCATTTAGAATAAAGATTGCTCAGTCAGTTTTAAGCTGCCACCAGGGCATATAATGTTAAAAATGTAAACGAAGGACACTTAGGCTGCCTGTTGGGCAGCTCTGCATGGGAGCGAYGTAGCGCTGTGCACGGGGGGCTCACGGGGTCGGCCGCAGGAAAGGCAGCACGTGGCTGCTTCGTCTCTCCTGCCCATTGCGCTCACAGGGCAGATTCCACCAGAGAGGACGCTGAGAGGAAACTCGAGCTCTGACTCCTTTGTCCTCCCACACAAATATTCAGGGCTAACCTACAAGTCAATAATGTGAAGGGCATACACATATATATATACATGTTTGTGTGTGCATGTGCATGCATGTAAGGCAAAGGCTGTGAAGAGCTAAGGGTATTTGTAGCTATCAAGGAAACTGAGCACAAACATTAATTTTGCTGCTCTTCTGTATGTCTAGGACCTAAGTGTGTCATCCTATACGTGTCATTTTTTTATGCTCCTCCCCGCTTGTCCTGGTTTTGGCTGGGGTGGAATTAATTTTCTTTCTAGTAGTTGGTATAGTGCTATGTTTTGGATTTAGTGTAAGAAGAATGTTGATAACACACTAATGTTTTTAGTTGTTGCTAGGTAGTCTA
>JASVER010000041.1:6196903-6233972 GCA_030449065.1 Oceanodroma leucorhoa | reverse complement strand
GCGGCTTTTGCTTTCCCTATTAAACTGTTTTTATCTCAACCCACGAGTTTTCTCACTTTTACCCTTCCGATTCTCTCCCCTGTCCCACCCAGGGGRGAGTGAGCGAGCGGCTGTGTGGTGCTTAGTTGCCGGCTGGGCTTAAACCACGACACCGCTCAATATATATTTACTCAAAAATATATATTCAATTATCTTGAGGTGTTGCAAACGTTTCAGTGGATGCCCAGAGATTCGTATGTCCTCCACCATTCCTTGAGTACCACCACAGGAGGCAGTAGCCCGGGCTCAGCCATGCACAGTGCTGGTGCCGACCCAGCTGTGCATATAAGCGTGTGCTTAACTCTCAGCAGGTAACTAATCCTGCTGACTTCAGGATACCGTTACCGAGGGGCAGATCTGCTTGTGCCGGCACCAGAAAGGGTTTCTGCTGTCCCCATGCCCCTGAAGTTTCTCCTGTGCTGAACAAGAGCAATGAACACATGGGCTCCAGCTGCGCACCTGCTGCGTGCCAGGGATCCTCGGGGCATCAGCCTGCTGTGCACTTTGGTTTTTTGATGGGCCTGTGTCTGCTTCCTTACGGCAAGAGCTGGTATGTCCCTGAGGACGGCTGTCAGGCAGCCATGCATCCCTGGTTTTGGGGCTGGAGGTAGGACATGCTGCACTCCTGCTTCAGTTCCTGTGTCCTTGGAAAAGGAAACATGGAAGCAGGTGAATGGCAGTAACATTACTCTCAGCACCCCAGGACTGATTACTTTGTCATGGGACGATGTCTGCAGAGCAGTAAATATCTCACCGGTAGGCCAGGCACTCCTGTTTTACAGGCACCATTTGTGCTTTTGATGTGCATCGCAAAAATGTAATTATGCAGAATTTAATAAATGGGATGTAACCTGCAATTTATTCCATTTTTAGCTGTTCTTCATGCCTGCAGCTTTACTGAATGTATTTGCTATTTAAAATCGGTTACAGAAGAAATCAGATCCTACAAAAAATTATCGACCTAGTGATTGCGAACAGCTTGTTCCAAGCATTTGACATTTGAAGTGTATTAGTAACACTTAAATACACACAAAGTAATGCACAGAAATGTTTCTGCTGTCTTGCTCTATATGTATATTTCCTAAAATAAGATTTTGGCTACAAACAGGCACAATTATGAGCTTATAATTAATTTTAGTAAAAGTTCTGTCAGGATTAATTCAGATACACTTCTCTTTGACAATGTGCTGCCAGTATTTACTGGAACGTTTCTAGCAAGCAAATTCAACAAAGGCATGAATGCGGATGACACTAATTTTGCTTTACTGAGGCTAATTTTTGCAGGACTTTTCAGGTATTACTCCAGTCCTATGATCATGTTTAGCTTTGAGAAGGACAGCAAAGAAAATCTGGGAAAGGAATTCACTACTGAGTCTGACACATATTGTGATCAAAGATACCTAGTGCATCAAATTAAACAAAATGAAATAAAATGAAATGAAATAAAATAAAACAAAACAAAACAAAACTACCAATGTCAACACATTTGGGCAAATGATATCAAATAGCCAAACAGCAGCATATACAGAGCTTTGCTACATTTCACAGCAGGTATATAACAGTTGGGTAAGGGCTCCATTCTTCTGGAAAAGATTATTTTTTCAACGGATGACATTTGGGACTAATTCATGGAAGCTCAGGAGGAAGTGACAAATCTGGGATTTGAGCTATGGTACTTTGATTATATTAATGGAGGAAAGCCAACATAGCTCTGAAGAAAGGGTTAGAAGTCCATGGCATGTGGCAGCTGGGCTATGGCACTGAGTTGGAAAACATATTAGAAAGTATGTGTTACTTCCCAAAGTTATACCTCACCTCCAAGAAATGTTGGCATCACTGAGAAATCATTGGAAAACCAGACTGTGTAGAGCATCTGCAGCTGCAGAAAAGCTGGAGGGCTGTTTAAAACCACTATGGTCCTTCCTCCCTCACTTCTGGACCCTGCTTGACACACCAGGTAGAGGTGTGATGGTGAAACACAGCATAAAAGTGGTGATACTAATCAGTGATGTCTGAAGCAGATTGCTTCTGACAGAGCACGAGAGYCTGGAGGTGTCACCTGTAGAATAAATCTGGTCAGACATACCCGTCTCCTTGGATCAGGCAAAGCAATGAGACAGCTCAGACACCAGCAGACCTGGGGTCTCCCAGTCACTTGCATTGCCGAAAACAGGCGTGCCTGGGTGGCCTCATCACATGTGATGGGATTATGGACAGCCTGGGGAAGCGCTAGTTACAGCCACATGCAAGGTGGGAAGGTCAAGTGAGCACCAGGCCTGTGCCAGCCTCAGACGTCCAGGGCAAGCAGAGGTCTGCCCATCCGCAGTCTAGGCTCTCTCTGTGGATTGCTGGAGGGGACATTTTCCTATGTAACTGCAAATATAGCGCCCTGTTTTGCCTGTCACACCTGTGGCAKATTTCCCGTCAAAACGGGTCTTCCTATCACCATTGCACCATGCTGTGCGTTGGGTCAGAGCCTCAGGGTGCCCTCCTGTGCAGAGCTGGTTGCTCCTCAGGTTGGGAGGAATGAGAAAGGCTATGAGCATTGCCAGTCTGCTCTCACTGGTGATGCTGGGACAGAGGTCATCACTTTGCACCAGCCCAGGTGGTGAGTGGAGCAGAACGTGATGGTCTCCAGAATACGGGAATTCAAGATGGCAATGAAAAACACAGCAGGAGGAGACAGCTTTGGATGAGGCAAAAGTAGGAACTGAGAGAGTTCAACTGATTCAGAAAATGCTTATACACTATATATTTATTCACTTCAAGATACAGAGAGCTTAGGTGAAGGGGTGTGTTTCATATTGGCTTATCCAGGATAAGACAGCAAAGAGCGATTGCCTCATCCTGCTGTCCAGATGTGCTGGTGGAGGAGCAGGCTGTCAAGGGAGGCATTCAATGCCCTCTTATATGAGAATTTCAGTGGAAATAAAACAAAAAATTCATGCAAACATGAACAATGGAGCAAGAGGACATGAAAAAAGCCTGGGGTCAGGGTGTGTGTCTGGAGCAGCCTCCGTCAGCTGTGCTCCCTGTGAATGAATGTACCCTGGTGCCTTCTCGGCCATGCAGGACCATGAGCTGTGCTGTAGGCACGCTGTTCCTTTGAGGAAGAGGCAGCAGGGGCTCCTGGGGGCAGCTCCAGCACGTGCATAGATGCACGTGTGCATGCTAAGAAGTGGAAAACAGAACCAGCACTCCGCTTGCTGTCACTGCAGGTTTTCTTTGCATCATGGCAGAGAGAGTTGTGAAGTAAGGTAAGAAAGTGCCAAGAGGTGCCTGCCCACCTGGCCACAGGGCAGAGCAAGGGCTATGGGCCTCTCCTGAATCTGCAGAGCAACTACCTGCTGCTGCCAGTCCTGCCTGGCATGGTCCTGTACCCACTGGAGAGAAAGCCTGGGTGCAGCTGCAGCGTGAAGCCGTGGGTTGCAAACAGCCTTGCCCAGCCCAGCCTCATTGCCAGGCAGGGGTGCTCTCAGAGATTAATGACTCTTTGTCTCAGGTCAGACCAGCTACTCCACGTGACTGTGCTCAGACCGGTGTCTCGAGGCTAATCTGCTTTAGCAGCCTCTAGACTTTGGCAGGTTTTTGCCCACGTCGCCAGCTCTGGCCCCTGTCACAGCAGCCTCCCAGTGACCTTCGGGAGCCGCCGTGCCAAGCCCTGCAGGAATGCACAGACCGTGCAAAGAAGCTGCCTGAGCTGTTTGCATTTTGCATGCAGATGGCGCCTGAGAGGCACCAAAATCCCAATATTACCCCACGTACCCCTTCCCCAGTTTGCTTTTCACCCTAGGAGGTAATAGCTGTGTGGGAAGGTGACGAAGCTGCTGCATTCGCTCACTTTCTCCTTGCTGCTTGGTCTTGCCTTCGTGCCACATCTCAGTAGTCTTTGTCTTTTTAGAACTTTTCCAGCCTCCTCTGACAGGTCAACCTCAACATCTACCCATCAGATAATCAAGGGCTGCCTCCACCTGTCTTTTGCTAGGTTAGCCACCAAAAGGCCAGGCTTGAAAAACAATTTCTTATCTAGATGGCAGCAATTTCATTGATCTGCTTGGAAAACAGACTGTTTATTTGTTAATTGTTTTTACTACCTTGCCGATTTGGAGGCAGACTTGCAGGTGCCAGTCTTCCTTTCCTTCCTGCAGATGAATAAGGCAGTGAGTGTTACCACAAGAAATATCAGAAAAATGCAACTTGTGCCAACTCTTAAAGTAAAACCAAGTTTGCAAGCTGTTTGTATACCAACTGGTAGCCAATTTTCAGAAAACCAAACCTCAAAACCTAATACTAGATAAATATCTTCAAGCATATTTAGATGCAAAAGCAATTTTGCCTTTATCAGTAGTCACTAAGTGAACTCCTTAGCAAAAATATTTGCCYGATTTCACTGTGTTTCTGCCCATTTCCGGTAAAACAAGAGCTGAAGTGACAGATGACTCAATGCTAGTGATGGTGGTGACATCTGGCCTAAAGGTCTCTGAGTGTGACAAAATGGGGAAGAGCTGTGAACCAAGTTTTTCCAATGCTGCTGCGAGTGGTTCAGTAAGCTCATTGGTTAACTCCTGTAAGACTCTATTCAGAACATATACACAATCTACATTTATAGGTTTAATTTTGTACATAGATTTAGTTTCTTCAAGCTTTTCTTCTCATCTATTTTTAATTTAAATCTTAAACGTCTTTTCCCCTCTTAAGTCTACAAAAATCAAAACCTATTGCCCTGGAAAGTCAATTGTTTTCTGTGTCTCTCTACGTATCCATCAGTGGTCTCAAGCACGTTTGAAAACCTTTTGGGAGCTGAACTGATTTTTGAACTGATTTTTGTCTTTCAAATTCCTGCCTCCAGTCAGTTAAAAGCCCATCTAGAGTAGGTGCCTAACTCAGTCGCCACAGCAGCTGGAGTATTTTAGCTTGAGAGGACAATGTACGATGCTGACACCCTCTGCCTATTATCCAGGGCTGCTGAAGCATGGTTCCTTCTCTGCCCAACGGAGAGAAGCAGTTACTGCTTCCAAGCAAGGGTACATTCCTGTTGTGATTTCCATGCAGGCCAGAAACAAGGGGTTTGCTAGAATAAAGAGTCTCATCAACTTTTAAAATTCTTCTTATTCCTAAGCCTGCATCTTGTCTTTCCTCGGATCAGTGGTGAACCACCACCACAGAGTGATGAGCTGGTGCTGGACTACTTATTTATCAATTGGCACCTAAAGCGGG
Organism: Oceanodroma leucorhoa; assembly: GCA_030449065.1. Taxonomy (NCBI): domain Eukaryota; kingdom Metazoa; phylum Chordata; class Aves; order Procellariiformes; genus Oceanodroma; species Oceanodroma leucorhoa. The sequence goes on along the minus strand of JASVER010000041.1, from coordinate 6,228,716 downwards.
TCTTCTGAAAACAGCCCTTTTGTAAATTGTATGTATTCCCTGGTCCCTAACTGTTTCAAATGGATGGGCCAACAGTTCTGCAAAAGTCTGTATGGAGACTGGAGAGCCACTGACCATGGTGACACAGCAGTGACCACAGCTCTGCTTGCATCAGCACGTCTCCTCCCACCACCTTGTGGCGTATTGAAGCACGGACTCGACTTGTGGAGTAAGCGAGACCCAGTTTATTTTTACAAGTGGGTTTTTATATATAAACATTAGCTTTCTCATTTCATTCTTGTCCAATCAATAGTTAGGTCATGCGCAAGCCTAACCAATAAAATCACCGATTACGTGCTGTACATGTTCATGATTGTTTAACAAAACTAAGTTTTAACACTTCTTAATGATTTTTTACTGCAACATTCTTTTACTATCACAAGCACAGCAACTTCAGCAACCTTCTTATCTACAAAGCTAGTGACTAAAACATCTGTTGAAACAAACCAAAAGTTTTACTGACAATGTTCCATATCTTAAAGCTTCTCTTCTCATTCCCATGGCTTTCTTCCAACGAGCATGATTGCATCTTACTCCCGAGGTCGGTTTGACACCACCGAACTGGCTTGAGAGATACCCACACCACCTGAGTTTATGCACTTAGTCCCTCCCTCCTTCCTTCCTTTGTGAACATTTTTTTAGGAAGAGAGTGAGGGAATTTAACCCTGAGAAAAATGTGTATTCTCAAGAATACTTTTAAGCTGTGCTTCCTAGCGAATGACCTAGCAGTATGAAGTATTGCTTCATCAGACTAATGATGATCTTAACAGTAATCCTCTGGTTCTGTGTAAACCTGACAGAGGAAAAACTTGCAAAATCGTCCCACCTAAATGGTACGTATGTGCCTGTGTGTAAAGGGTGTCTGTTTAGAGAAGGCCCGTGAGAAAATAACTTTTTATAAAAGCACTGGTTACATAGCTGTTAAGAAAGAGATGGAGACCACTGATAATGAGAACTGATGAAGCTGGTAGGTTCAGCTAGGCTATATAATGCTCTATTTTTAGAGTATTTATTTTTATTCTTTCTTGAAAGAAGTTAACAGGAATCTATATTTACCTGGCACTTGCCTCCGCATAAGCGCTCTTGCAAGCTCTCCCTCCCTCACAGTRTCCAGCCTTGTTTCTGCTGTTCCACTCCCCGATTTCTTTGGCACTTAAGAGCTGGTGTAGGGGTACTGTTAAACCACATGCGAAAAGGAATCCAGTGAAATACTGTACGCCCCGAAAAATGGAGCACAGCCAAAGTTAGATTGTTTTAATCTGAAAAAAATGCTTTGAAGCACAGTTTGCAAGTTAAGGAGAGGGATTCTCAATCCCAACCCAATATATGCTGCAGGATTTTGACTTTTTGCATGGTACATGGGATTCAACTGACTTCTTTGCAAAGTTAGACTTTGTTCATGCCTTTCCAAAGACACAGAATAGATAGACCTGTTCCTGTGTCTTATTCTACCCTACATGGAACCTGCAAAGATTTTAGAAACCCCATGCTGGGATTCCCTTTGTCATCCCACATTCCCTGTGGGATCAAGTGCACCCTCAACAAGTTTGCAGATGACACCAAGCTGAAAGGTGCAGTCGACACGCCTGAGGGATGGGATGCCATCCAGAGGGACCTGGACAAGCTTGAGAAGTGGGCCCCTGTGAACCTCATGAGGTTCAACAAGACCAAGTGCAAGGTCCTGCACCTGGCTCGGGACAAGCCCTGGTGTCAGTACAGGCTGGGGGATGAAGGGATTGAGAGCAGCCCTGCCGAGAACGACTTAGGGGTACTGGTGGATGAAAAGCTGGACAAGAGCTGACAACGTGCGCTCACAGCCCAGAAGACCAACTGTATCCTGGGCTGCATCAAAAGCAGCATGGCCAGCAGGTCGAGGGAGGTGATTCTGCCCCTCTGCTCTGCCCTGGTGAGACCCCACCTGCAGTACTGCGTCCAGCTCTGGGGCCCTCAGCACAAGACAGACATGGACCTGTTGGAGCAGGCCCAGAGGAGGGCTACAAAAATGATCAGAGGGATGGAACATCTCTCCTATGAAGAAAACCTGAGAGAGTTGGGGTTATTCAGCCTGGAGAATGGAAGGCTCCAGGCAGGCCTTATTGTGGCCTTTCAGTACTTAAAGGGGGCTTAGAAGAAAGATGGCAGCAGACTTTTTAGTAGGGCCTGTTGCAACAGGACAAGGGGTAATGGTTTTAAACTAAAAGAGGGTAAATTTAGATTAGCGATAAGGAAGGAATTTTTTACAATGAGGGTGGTGAAACAGTGGAACAGGTCTCCCAGAGAGGTGGTAGATGCCCCATCCCTGGGAACATTCAAGGTCAGGTTGAAGAGGGCTCTGAGTAACCTGATCTAGTTGAAGATGTCTGTGCTCATTGCAGGGGGGTTGGACTAGTTGACCTTTAAAGGTCCCTTCCAATCCAAACTATTCTATGATTCTATGATTTACAGAGCAGAGGGCTGTCTGGGAACCTACTGCCTTGTCTAGCAGTTCCTGAATTTGGGCACAATGGCAGCCTTCGATCTTCAACCTAAGGTAGGGGCGCACTGCTGCTCAAGTCTGCTCAGGTGATGGAAAGCTGGTGGAAAACCAGCTAGTTGGGGAAACTGGCATGGAAATGAAGTTTGGCACACAACAAGGCTCAGATGCCACAGGACATGCTGGTAAATCCATCAGCAAGAAGGAGGTGGAGCTGGATTGCTGCTGTGTTCAGATGACCATTCGGTGGGGTACCAACCTTTTGGGCTGTAGCCAGCTGGTTCCTTGCACAACGACCCCCAGCGTTGCTGCATAACAGCTAACCCTTTTGTTGTACTCTCCTAACCCAGAATTTATTGTACTGGAGATGGAAGAGAATCGACACTGTGGGGGGTAGGAATGGGTGAACCTGAAGGTAGCCAAAAGCCTGCTATCTTCAGAGCAGCGTCCCATCTTTGGAATAATGGATTTCTTGGGCACTAAAGCATGTTGCTGTAGAGAGTGTGCTCTTGTAGTCTACATCCATACTGTCCATAAATGTGTTTATGTCTGAATAGACAGGACAAGAATAATGTAGCAATATGCAACAGCTTGTCTGAAGATATTGACCGACACTAACAGCAGGTACAGAATGGGTTTTTGAGCTAATGAAAATTGTAGAAAAAATTCAGTTATAGGAGAAATCTGGAGGTCATTTTTTCTAATATCCTGCTCGAAGCAGGAGGTTCAAAGTTAGTGTCAGCAGACATAAATAATATCCCCCATTTATATGACAGCGTTTCATTTCTTAGGAATTGAGGATTTTACGATGCATGCGCATAAATGACTACATCCACTACCAGAAATCCCTGGGGGTGAAATCGCTGGTACTGTTGGGGTGAAATGCGTAACTCCTCAGCATTGTGTAGAGAAACTTCTGACAGGTGCTAAAAAAGTATGTCATTTTGTTTCTTCCTAAACAATTCATCCCCCTCCAGTGCGTGCCATGTCATTGTTTATTATATCTTATTTGCATCATGAGGCTAGCCTTTTCGCTGAAAATAGGAGGTGGTTAGCATTCTGAAAAAGGGCAATTTTCTAAGAAAATCTCTAGAAAAAACCACTTGTTTGCTCTAACTCCAGACCCTGCTTTCTTTTACGGAACAGAAGAGAAATGGGAAGAGAAAAAAATCTCTACAAGGTCTTAAAATGTAAGCCAGTACACATGGTCTTAGTACGTCTCAGCTATGGAAGAATGTCAAAGGTCTCACTCTGCCCTTTAAGAGGGCAATCAAAAACAGTTAAACAGAGTGCTAATTGTCTTCCCAGACCCATTTTTTTCACTGATTGTAATGCATTATCTAATTACAGGGTTTGTTTGTGAATTCTCACTTGATATACAGCCTGTCATTTCAGATACGATACTCGGTAGCTTTGGCTTGCACCAAAAATAGAAAATGCCCTTCTCCAATGTGAAAAACTCAGCTCACTCTTGTCAGTGGGAGAGTGGCCCAGGCTGCCCAAGCACTGGCCCGCTGCAAGGGGAAGGTATGTAGGCTGCACGGATTTGGCCAAGCCATAATTTGAGCAAGCCAGAGAGGCAAAAAAGCCCCAGAGGCATTTGAAAACCCTCAGGGTTCAAAGGGAGCAAAGCTATATTGAGGCATGTGCTCAATAGCCACAGGGTGGGAAGGCTTATCTGGGCACCTCTGCTCAGAAAAGGAAATCTGCTTCTTGGATAATTCCTTAGTAAAGACAAAATCTGGGCAGTGATAGGAATGCTGCAAAAGCCAATGTTGAAATTGGATGTGGGCACGTTTTCCTTTCCTCCAAAGAGAAATACCAGACAATTTCTTTTGAGTCACTGGGCAAACAACCAAAATGGCCAAATGAACATTTTCTAGGTACCATTATCGATAACACGACTGGCACTTCAACAAGTCCACACTCTCCTGGGCTGGGAGGTGRGACCTCCCGTGGGTTCAGAGGGCTGGGCGCCCCCCAGCACTGCCCATAGTCCAATGCCGAGATTGTGAAAACRGGGAAGGCCAGTCCTGTCTTGCTAGCTGGCACGGGGGCCATGGCGGAGATATGAGTAACTTTGCCTTCCAAGTACAAAATGATTGCTGGCAGTACACCATGAACATGTCAAACTTGGGTGAATATATTAAGAAAAGGCCCATCAGTGGTTTTCTTCCTTTAAATGGTAGCCACTGAAAAGTTATGCAAACACTTCTGCTGTGGAATACATAATCTGATGTCTGGCAGGGCTCCTCTGTTGATCCAAGGAGTAAAGTATGCAGGGGATGGCTAGCACTTGTTTCAGTGCTTATTCAAAATGATAAACTATATTAGATGTGTTTTCTCCTCCCCTGCTTCTGCTCTAACTCGGTCACTCCCAGTAAATAAAGCTGATTCCCTGGTTTTCTAACAATGAAATGCTCTTTTAGCGGCCACAGGCTAGGGCAGAGGGAGCTGTAAAAAGGAGCCAGTGAGGGAGCGTGAGCCTCTGGCTGCACATGAAAACGAGCCCAAACCAGAGCCAGCTATCTGAAACATGCACCCAGGCAAACGGTGGTCGGTTTTAATAAAACAGCTCCCTGATTCAAGCCACTTGAGTTAAGCAACTGGCCAAAGGGGTGTTGCTAAATGAAATTTGTTCCTGTTTCTGCCCATTTCTTGTCAAAATGGAGATGGCTGAAATCAGAGCCTGTTCGTGGAGCTTGCCTCTATCACCACAGGCCTTGGGCTCCCGGTCTGACCTGCTCTAGGGGTTCATTTTGCAGCCTCCTTCCTCACCCTCTCCTCCTCTGCTGGCTTTCTTCCCACAGCCACCAACATCTGCCTCTCCACCCAGCCTCAATAAAAAACTGGGGGGAAAAACTCACAGATCATGTCTCAAGAAGTTACTCAGATTTCACCCACCGCCTGACGAGGTATAAAGGGCAAACAAAGAAACCACACTTCCCACCAAAGCCCCTGTAGCACCTGATACAAGACTTGGTCTGTGCAGCTCCTGAGGAAATGAAACCGTGCTGACTGTGTGTATCCTTTTTATTACCCTTTGAGGGAAAAATAAAAGGCCTGATTAAAATAAAATATTAGTTTAAGCTTTTCAACATGTTTTCTTTCTTCCTGTATTTCTATTCTTTGTGAATACTCACCTACTAGTTCATTTTAAAGAGTTTAACTCTTTCTAAATGACATGAATTATAAGTATGAGAAAGTCACATGGCATCAGAATTCTTACAGACCTTCTCTAAAATGTAAAGGGAGAATGCACTCAAAAATGGATGTTGAGATACTCAGTAAGCAAGATAAATATGAATTTATTAGTCATGTATCATTTTTACAGGAATGGCCTGCTGTGAGAAGACAGGTCTTTAAATTACTTGAAAAATAAGAGGGAATTTGAACAGAGTAACTGCTTAGCCTGAGAAGGAAAATCAGTACCTGAAGAAGTATGTGAAGACAACACCACAAAATACTTTGATGCAACTGGAATACAGCTCCATGAAATGGAAGCCATGGAGTATTGTCTTTTTCTGGTCAAAGCTTCACTTTTCTGTTTCCTATGATTTTCTTTTAGTTGAATTCCTGCTTGCCCATACACCAGCTATTCAAGGCAAATGGAACTGTTGTGGTTTAATGATGGGCATTTCTTTGAGCTATGTATGTTTCTTGTAGGTTTTGCATGTTTCAGAATTAGTAATAATAATTATTCCTGTTAATTACACACTATTGTCATTCTGGATCCATGAGCAGGCTGAACTGTTTGCCAGTCTTCACCCAGACACAAGGAACCTGGGCTAAAATCCAAATTCTTTTTATTGAAATTGGATCATTTGGTCAAGAGCACAGCACAGATCTCCTTTGAGCTTTCTCCTTGGCTTTGGCTTTTTTAAGAAGCCCATTGACCTTTTTCTCAGTCTAAAAGCCCATGGCAGCTCCCTTTTGTCCTGCCTGTTGTTAGCACCCACTACAGTCAGTACAGGAACCTTGCTTTCCCTCAACCAGGCTTATCTGTGCTCCACTGTTTCATGAAAATGTAATTCTGCGGTTCCTCCCCAAAGCCTTTTTGAGATGATAGGGCTGATGTGTGGGATGRAAACCTTAGGTCCCACATAATGCCTCAATTTGTGCTGTGTCCCCTCTTCTGATTTTCCTTTCTCATCCTAAAAATGGACTCACACCCATACACACAGACAGAAACTTCACATCCTGCCACTAGGCTTTGATACACTGAGGAATATAAAATATATGGTACCCTTGTGGTTGAAGGAACCTATGGAAATAAATCCAATCCAACCAGTGCATGATGACTTTGTATGAAGTATTACCCAAACTAGTCCTGATGCTACGTAGCATCTGCTGAATCAAAGAGAAATGAAGGAAGGAAGCCATCATTTAAAACACTTGAAGGAATAAAAGATGTTCAGGATCAGACTCTTTCTTTTGAGAATGAATTAGGCTTCATGTTCCTTGCAGCATTCTTCACTCAAATATAGCAGCTATAACCAAGACATCTGGTCAAGGGCTGCAGCACTGGTGATACTTACTCCATGAAGGAAAAGCCATGCATAATTCCATTAGCTTTGCTGGGGAAAAATTACTTTCTCAGTGTTCACCAACAATGAATGACTGGGTGATAAACTGCCATGATGAAATTTAATGTTAAAAAGAGCCTTTTGCATTATGCATGCAGGGAAAAACAACRCTAGCCTTACATACATATGGATAGACTCTAAATGAGCAAATATCTCTCAAGAAGAAATCCAGGAAGACTGGAATCACAGAAGACAATTCTTCTATAGCATCAGCTCCTTACTAAGAAAGTTGGATGTGAGGACTTGTTAAAATGAGTAACAAGCAAAAGAGAAAGCATCACATGCCACCACAGAAAATGGAAACATACTTATTCCAGGAATATCATGTCCAGTACACATTACCCCTGCTAAGAAAGGAAAAGATTAAAAAAAAGCGTGACAAGGATGATTTAGGAATACGAAGTGGCTCCTGTGTAGAGAGAGTGATCAACAATAGGACTCCTGGGCTTGGAAACGAGGCAACAGAAAGGTGATGCGCTGGGCTACCAAATCCCCAGCCTGCATGAACTGTCATCTGGCCCCAGCGGGGATGTCTACATGCGGGTTGTTCTTGTGCTGCACAGGATGATGTGGAAAATTGTCTGGGCCGCGTGCAAGGTTGCTGTCATGCCCAGGCAAGACAGAGCCAAACAGGGAAGAATTCAAGCCCTCTCACCTGAACTGTTCACTGTGAGGAGTGAGGCTCAGAAAGGAGGAAGAGTTTGAAAATGCACCACCTGGTCTGGCTGAGAGCTGGTGGGTGACTCCTGGCAAGGGGAGCGCACCCCAATTCCCTTCTGCACTGCACCAGCAACAGCACTGGGCAACTCACTGGTGGTGAGCAGCGCTTTGCAGGGTGGGTGACCTCTCAGTCTGTGCTGGCTTGTGGTTGGGGTGGGAGAGAAAGAGAAGACCCATTCCCATCCCACYTCCACGAGAGGCCAAAGAGCAACTCGGTGGAGATGGTCTGCCCTCCATGTGCTCTAACTTCTGTGATGCACCATCGGTGCCAAGCTCTCCCCTCCTCTCCCATGCTGTGTAGCAAGGGCAGGTCAGCATCCTGTCAGGGTTTGGAGGCTTATCAGAAATGCATCAGAAGAAACACAGCCTCTGGAAAGTGGTTTGGAGCTCCCACAAGAAAAGATTTATTGTGCTGCTTTCTTCCAGCTGGGCTGGAGTCGCTGTACGAACATTTTTTTTCTCTTTCTCTCCCTTCCGACATCTGACAGTTCGAATTCTGCCTGGAGACCGGGAGCCTAGAAGTTGGTAAAAAGTAATCAAGAAGTAATTGCCCTTTCAGAAATAATTCAGTTCAGGTTTGGATACAATTTTAGACAGAGGCTTGAGGGCAACAGAGAATTTTTATTGTGTTGGAGTATTCTGGCTCTGCCTTCGGCAGCATACACGAGGCTATGTTTCAGCATGCTCATTAGGGCAGAAATAAGCTGGCTCTCAGGAGCTCACGGGAACCCGTGTTTGTAACAAAGTTACACTAAAAATCAGCATTCATTAACCTTCTTCTCTCCAGTGCTGCTATCTTTAAGGAGAACAATTTGAGTTTCCAAGCCCTTGCTACTTTCCATGAACCCTTCATTTTTAGTGAAAGCATTTCCCTCTTTTGTACTCATGTTTCATCAAAAAGCTATTTTTGTTGCAGAAATGGAGAACTGGGGAAAACGGTTGTGCTCACACAGTCGAAACGGGGCCCGGCTATTGCACCACCACACTCTAATACCAACCAGGGTGCTCAGCCTACTTCTGTGGGACCCTGCGTGGGAGAAGGGGACCTCCGATGTCCCGTCCCAGTGCCGTCTGTGTTCCAGCCGCTTGCCCTGCAAGGAGGAGGAGGGACTGCCTCCGGTGGTGGTGCCGCGTGCTGGCCAGCACCGTGTCCCTTTCCTCTGGCAGCAGCAGCTGGCTGTCCTCCAGCCTGCTGCTGGCAGTGGACATCAATTGTAAATGGAGCTTTGGAAGCTGAGCCTGTTTTGTAACAACTCTCTCTCTAGTACAAGTAAAATGTCTGCCTCGCCTCCACTGCACGGACCTCCCACCTCTCTCTGTCTTTGGTGAAGTCCTCTGCTGCTCCAGGGATGCTACTGGCGGCCCATGCTGGGCAGGGGCTGTGGGTACAGGTCTTAGGGAAGGACTGCACCTCGTGGGTCCCGCACGGTGTGGTGGTGTTTCTGCCAGCTCCCAGGGCCAGTCTGCGCTAGGAGGAGGCTGGGGTGTGCATGGAGCTGCAGAGAAACATAGTTCGGACAGTAGCTGAATTGTAATTCATTCCCTAGTTTGTCCCAGGGAGTAAATTGTCCTTCACTCTGGCCTAGAGGGTAAATCTGCAGCCTAGTCCTCAGCAAGCCCAGAGAAGGAAGATAAAGCAAACCAGATGTGCGATTTCCTGAGTCTCTGGCATAAACCTCTCACATACAGAGGGGTTGCTCCTGGAGGCAGCTATTACAGTTATACCGCTGTTGAGAACAATTATGTTTTCATCTTGGTATAGCCTAAATTCTGTTGCAGCACACAAGATACCACATAATGCAACATGCCAAAGCAGGAGTCATGTGGTTGCTGCACCAGTGCACTGGATGGGGGCAGAGCAGGGAGGAATGGTTTGCCTGTGCAAGGCAGCCGTAGCGTTCTGCAGACCTCATCATAATGCCCTGGGCATGGGTCTGTAAACAGTGCCATGAGCCACTGTCTATCTTTTCCAGCTACTCTGCCAGCTCTCATCTCAGGTCACTGTCCTAACCCTGGCACGTGCCATGCTGCAGCAGGACTACTGGCAGGAGTGCTTGCTTAATGGAGATGTCAACTGCCAAGCTAATGGCATCTTGCTCACCAGGTACTTTGAAGTGGGTATGATGTTTTTGCACAGCTTCCTTTTACTCCTTAATTAGGTTGCAAACTTGGCAGTCAGTCTTTCAGACATGGACCTGCACCACTCCGAGCAGGACTCTGGTCTAGGACCAGTACCTGTGCTTTGGCGGACTGGGCGATGCTTTCTCAGATAGCCTCCCTCCAAGTTATACAGCCATCCATTTGTGAACCAGTCCAGGCATGACACTTTCTTCCAGTGTATGGGTCTGGAGCAGAGTAATCTGGCTGCAAACCAGCAGAGCAAGCTTGATTTTAGGCATGTGACAAGCACCAGTGGAACTGACAATGGGACTGCTCCCCCGTTCTGCCTCTTGGACAGCTAGACAGGGCTTCGTACCCTTGCATCTGCCCAGGTCCTCGGTACAGTGTTTCGAAAGGCTCTGGGACCAGCCCGTTCAGCCAGGCAGTTGCAGACCGCATTCACAAGCCGGGCTGGAGCACTGTGCCTAAGGCCAACCAAAGGGTCCCGAAAGGGGCATTGCTCCCTCACTCAAGGTGGCATGTTCCCACCCACCTCAGTGTGAAAGAGGAGCTGGGAACATCACAGGCCCCAGGATGTACATGATAAATATCTCCATACTCCTCTGCCTTTTCCCTTCGCTCTCACCCACTCTCCTTTTACTTCATACAGCTTTGCTGGGGCCCCAGGTCTGGGCTGGGCTCTCAACCCTCTGCCAAATCTGAACAAACAGCACCAAAACCTGTGCCACTGCCCTGGATTTACATCAGTGAAAAATCAAGGTCCCTTTTCCTGGAGCTTGCACGGCTGTCCGTCCTCTCCCTGCTGCTGTCGGCCGTGCGAGCGTGAGGGGCACAACCCTCAGGGCCAGCTCACTGCATGCGTGCAGCCTGCACCGCAGACCCTCCTCAGGGCCCCGTGCTGCGGAATAGCCCTGAGACTTCCCGACTCCTCGGCGTAGCTGAGGCCTCGTTCCTGMTAGCCTCTTCTGGCCCGTAGGGTTCAGCTGGTGGCAACAATCCTACAGATCTTGCCTTCCTGTTGTTTGTGTGTAGCCAACTCATAGTGCTTTGCAATCTAGCATGCAATCATTTTAATGGCTAAAACCAGGTTGTTTGACAAGCCAAGCAGCTTCAAGGCAAAAAAGCTGGCATGTTCCAATGCGTCCCTGTGAGCTGATGTGCCGTAGCTTTCCTCTCCATGTTTCACTGGGCCACACTAGCAGCCAGTGGTGGGGAACTGCATTCCACTGCTGCTTACCTAYATATGGACCCTTAGGGGTCCGTATGGGGACAAGTGCTGTTGAATAACCTAATCAGTGACATAGACAGCAGGATCGAGTGCGCCCTCAGCAAGTTTGCAGATGACACCAAGCTGAGTGGTGTGGTTGACATGCCTGAGGGACAGGATGACATCCAGAGGGACCTGGACAAGCTCAACAAGTGGGTCTGTGTGAACCTCAGAAAGTTCAACAAGGCCAAGGGGTAATGGTTTTAAACTAAAAGAGGGTAGATTTAGACTAGTTATAAGGAAGAATTTTTTTACAGTGGGGGTGGTGAAACACTGGAACATGTTTCCCAGAGAGGTGGTAGATGTCCCATCCCTGGGGCTCTGAGCAACCTGATCTAGTTGAAGATGTTCCTGCCCATGGCAGGGGGGGTGGACTAGGTGATTCTTTCCAACCCAAACTATTCTATGATTCTATGTCCAGTTAGACAACTTGCAGTCTTTCCTCAGGCCAGACCCACACTAATGACAAAGGATTAAAACCTGAGGGCTGTTCCTGGAGATTTTAATTTTGTTTCCTGCATTCCTCTTTGGACAAAGATTCATTATATTGGAAGAGATTTTTGCAAACTGCAGCTATAGTCAACAGGAGTTCACCTGACTAAAGACCTTTGCTTTTAAGACAAGCCAAAGATAATTAAATATGTTTTGTATTGAGTATAAACTCTTCATCATATTGGGAATTTTCCAGCTCTGCTAGTAATGGGATCCACAAAAGAGCAAAGATAGGCAGATAGACAATTTTTGAAAAAGAAGGCATAATTCACTAGACACTCCCCCAATTATTTGAAGATAACATCTTGGGCCTAGTCGAAGCATCAGCTAAGCAGAGAAATACACCATGGCTTACTTGTTTGATTTGGGTTTAACTCAGTGATACTATAAATCAACYACCATGCAGTTCCAAAGTGCAGTTATCAAAATGTATGTGCTTGCAGTTATTGCAACATATATGCCACTATGGTATAGTGCAGCTCCACAATGACCCTGCTTGGCAGAAAGCATCCTCATGCATTTACAGGGCCCCTTGTGCTATGGTTGTTCGCAACACTTTGACTTCATAGGCTCAGAAATGGAGTTCTGGGTTTTTTGGGTTTTTTTTTGGGGGGGGACACCAAAATTTCAACTTTTAACATGGAATGAAGCAGCCATATGGAGATTTTGCTTCCAGGCTGTGTTTGCAGGCTACCCGCACTGTACTTACAGTGTGGACTTACAGTAAATTAATTCATCGTTATACCATACTCTCCTTGGAGATGATGTTTTGCTGCCCTCATTTCTTTGGCTTCCTGGAGTAATTCTGACCCTTGCACCTACTTCCTTACCTGTTAATAGTTGGTCTGCGTTAACTACAGCCCAGTAACAAAGTGATCATGGATAATTATTACGTATCTCAAAAGTTTCATGTATTCCAGCCTGATGGATTGGCACCTGAGACTTCTTATCAGCAGCATGTGGTTTGGATTTGCTATCCATCACCTATCCTTCTGCCTTGAATATCTTCAAAAGATGATATTCATAAAAAGGCCAGGTAACATCAGCAGAACAAAGTCATCTGTAGGGGACAGAAAAGATAAACAATTCTTGTAGAATATTAGCAAAATAATCATTTAATGAAGATATTTCACAGTAGCCAATTTGGACAACCCATGAGGCACTGAGTTTTAGCCTGGAGAGTCCATAAGAAGTATAGTCAGCTTTGACACCTACAACCTCTGTGGCTTTAGCCAGTGCTGGCTTCTTATGGCTGTGGTGTAAACAACAAAACTCTTTGGTAGCACATTGTTGTACATATACTTTACCAGAGGTGATGTTTAGTCAGCCACCTGTACTCTTTAAGAGAATGATTTTCAGTAGACATCCTTAAATAATGTTAGCATCTATCGTAAAATGAGGCAGCATGTAAAGATAGATTAGGAGCACTGCAGAAAGAAACAGAATTATACTTTGTAAAAAGCCTGCACATGCTTAAATCCCTACCTTTTAAAGACCCCATGCGCCTAAAGCTAAGGGCTTGTTTGAATTACTTGTGAATACGAGCAAAACAGTGAATTCTGTAGAACAATTTATTTTGGACTTTAGTCCCCCCTTCTCATTACCTCGTCTCCAGTGGCTAATGAAAAACTGTGAATATTGTCTGGATGGGTAATATGCTGTTATGGAGTAGAAATTAGCCAAGGGTATGTATGGCCAGATGATTGTAAGTGGTCAAATTGCTGCTTACCTGGTTTTAGCCCACTGTAGTTGTGAAGCCAAACTTGTTATTTAAACCATGAAAGTGGCTGAAGCTCAAGGTTTTATCCTGTATGAGAAGTGGGAAGGCAGTATTTGGGAAGCACCCCCATGCCCTGGGGGGGGAGAGCTCTGTGGCCAGGGAGCCAGGGGGCAATGCAGCACGGCAAAACAGAAAGCTCTGACCGTGGGGAGAAAAATTATCCATTGGCTTCACTGGCAATACTGGGAGCAGCTGAAAAGGGGAAGAGAAGGAAGGCAGCACTACACAATGGGAAGAGCGATGGGGCTTTGCAGGGGATTTTGTTGTTAGATGTGGATTTGCTCTAGTTTAAAAACACCCCTTCAGCCTCTCACTTATACATCAAGAACATCTCAGGAAATGAAACATTTCAGATAGACACCAAACAGCTATCACCAGATGGATTTTCCCTAAGGGTTAAAACCCTGAGGCCTGTCATGTCTCATCCCAGAGTTGTGGCTCAGGGGAAACCGGGCACCCCATTGCCTGCAATGCTGTGAGAGACCTTCAGACAGACCTTCCCAGTTACTCYGCATGGAGTTCAGACATGGGAAAAACACCAGAGAAGAACAAGTGACCGCACTTCATCTCACCCCTAATGGCCATTGTGTGACTGAACTTCACTAGCAGTAGATGGGAGGTGAAACTCAGCTTGCTTGACTCTGATTGAGTGTTTTGCTAAACTAGTTTAAATTACCTCCCTTGTGCTGTGGGCTAAAAGATAGATGTCTTGCTGGCTTCAAAATTAACTAAGTGCTCAGACATATCTCTCTGACTTTTATATTAAGTCTAACCACTTAAGAAGAAACCTAGGAGTGTAGTCAAATCCTAATGCTTCTTAGATAGCATCTGGTACTGATCATTGTCAGGTACAAAATACTAAACCATTTAGACCACTGTCTGATCTGGGTTTGATAATTTTTGCTCTGCTTAAAACAAAAAAGTCCAGATGAGCCTTTTCTAAGTGTTTCCATTATACGGTAGTTGAACTATTCATGGAAAATTTTTGGGTGGCGATCTTCCTTTTTAGTACTCATACTATTGTCCAGCAGTGAATGATGGCTGATTGCCACCTCCACATTCGTTACAGCTTCCACTTTTACCAGTCACTATTTCTGATTCATTTCTTAAGTTCATGTGTCAAGCCAGTGCAGAACCTACCAGTTCACACATGACAAAGGCATCAGCTGATAGCAGCTGGAAGTAGGCATGTGAAAGCACAGTTTACTGAAGTGTCTTATAGCTTGCAAGTTTGCTAAATGAACATGCAAACTCTTATTTTGCAATGAGCTATGTGTGGGTGTATCCRTGTGCTGCCTTGCTTCAGCAGGAGTCTTTGCTTAGATCTATTTTAGAGGATTTCTTTTCAGAAATGCTGGGCTTATAATTTGCACACGGTTCAAATCTTCCTGAAAAACTTCTGTACCATCCCTTTTACAACAGCCATTTGCCCAGTTCCTGCCATGGATTTGTCATGGTCATTCTTACTCACTAAAATGCACTAAACTCCTCATCAGGATGAACCATGCAAGAAGGAAGGATTTTTAACCTACTTCATTTCAAACATAGCCAACAAAATCTGTGGATTAAATCTAAATTAATCAATTTCTTCTCTGTGTGACATAATATGTAAACTGTTCTTCCAGATGTGCAATGACAAACATTTGACAAAATGATGTCCCTGAAAAAAACTTGGTGTGATTTTGCAAATGCATTCAATGACAGCCTTTTTTCAACCTGCTTTAGCAGCAAACAAAACCAGAATGAAAGTCTCCAGGTTTCAGCCAATATTCCCCTATGGAATCTTCCTTTAGGCCATTATGTGTTTGGTTATGACGGATATGTACAGCCTGCATATATTCTTCATCTTAAAGCCATTCTGTGTTACCTTTTCTGCATGTTGCCATTGCCTGCAAAGACTAATGAGGCATAATTTTCTTGAACTGCAGCTTGCTGCCTAAGGTCTGGTATTTCTGTCTTTCCCTCTTTCCCTCATTTTGGCTCCTTCTTTGATGGTTTCACTTTAGTCAGATTAGCAAAAAAGATAAAGCTGCATTTCTACTAATAAGCCTCCTGGAGTCCCAGCCAATTGGCTGAAGGGCTGAGGATGTTGAAAATACATATCCAATTATGATCTGGCTGTGGTCCCCATTTGGCTAATGTATCAAATGTCAGTTCCAACTGAAAAAAGCACACCATGTCACTAATGTTGTTTTATACATAGCACAAAGTGTACTCTTGAGAAACAGTCTCATCTTCTGATACACTGCAAAGCTTTGTCAAAAAGCAGGGAAGGATAATCTATCCAAAATGCAAACCTAGACATACAGCAAAAGATTTATGCAAGGTTCTCCACCAAACTAGGTTATATACAGACAAGCATACTAAAAACCATGATTACTTCCATAACAGGGATTTTTCAAGATATGCAGCAACATGTGCACAAATATCACAGATTAACATCAAAATCAACATTGAGAACTGTCTTCTAATTGCAGAAAAACCACTAATGACATACACGTTTTATGCACCAGGGAACAAGGTAAGAGTTCAAGAATATAAAACTATGGACTGGGGGAACTGTTGTTAAGGTAAGGAAGCTGCCCAGGAAGTATGTATTATTTTGTTCCTCTACTCCCAAGCCTTTCTGTTCCAAGCTGGGCTGCTGCACTGAATGCTGAAGGATAAAAGTCTTGTTCTCTCTCTTAAGATGCTGTGACTGTTTGCTTTTCTGTTGCCTTTCCCCTTTTCTACTGAAAGATTTCTATAGTACACTGGAGTTTTGTGTAAAAGAGAGTCTATATTATTGTTTAGTTTTCCAGGATGAAAGACTGCTGGATAGAAAAGATCCACCCCTCGATTTGTGGGTTGTGCTTAGTAAACATTTATTTATTTTTTTATGCCTTGGAAAGGAGACAAGTGCTGTGGTTAAAAAAGGTTCTCCTTCCTTTGGTTGCTGGCAAAAAAATGATAAAACAACTATAAGCTGAGGCAGGAGAAACAAGAACATGTGAACGTGTTCCAATGTTTTAGTCCCAAATCAGTCAGCTATAAATAAACGCATTAAGTCTTCAGAGAGCTGGGCTCTGTAGTCATTTGTATATCTCATAAGCATAGATCTCATGTACATTTCTGTTTGATGTCTACTAATACTTGAGCACACAAAGTATTTGTACTTCCCCTTTATTCCACAATACATTTACAAGAAATATAGCACATTAACAACAGCAGAGTACCAGCACCTTAAAAACCCACTTTCTGGCCCTGGTAAATCCTATGCATACATTCATTCAAAAGAAAAAAAGAACATTGATTAATGTCAAGCAATGGCAATGCCYTCCTCACTCTTCAAAGGACATGTTATTCACTTAAGCCCAAATATCACCTCCAAGTAGTTCTTAGGATGCGTGCCTAAAAATTGTTGTAGGCTTGCATCTTACATGGATTTCCGTGCATACAAAACCAGCTGTGGATAATATACAGCCCTTTAAAGTCCTGGCTTTTGAAAATCAGTCCCTAGGCAAGCTGGACCCCCGGACAGCCCATGGGATATGAGAGACAGCAGCAGTGGTGGGCACTGCGAAGAGTAGGGTGACCTGAGGGGAAGGAGCAGGCTGCAGGATCACATCTAGAGGGACACTGGAGGAGAGCAGGCTCTGGGTTAGTTTTTCTCACGTGTTGTCTCCCAGGCATGTACTTGCACCACTGCTGGATCCCAGAGGCTTGTTTTCTTCCTCCTCAGTACCGAGCAGATAACCTCCAAGACATGCAAAGGGAAATCCCAGAACCTGCCACCGCCCCATCCCTCTGGGCAGCCTCACAGAGGAGAAGTGGCTGCAGGATCTCTCAGGTTTGCTTTTATTGACATTTCCTGACTACTTCTGCTATGTCTTTTTAGAGCCATTGGCAATTATTTAAGTACCAGGATTAGGCCTGGCAAGGGCAGAGTTTTGTCACTCTAAAAGGGTTTGAAGAGACCTTAGCTAGCTAGTTATGGTTTCAATTTGTCTTTCTAAAACTATGCCACTAGGGCCTGGCAAATGGCCTGGAAAAGTCTGTATAGAACTCGTGCTGTCAGCT
This sequence comes from Oceanodroma leucorhoa, assembly GCA_030449065.1. Classification (NCBI taxonomy): domain Eukaryota; kingdom Metazoa; phylum Chordata; class Aves; order Procellariiformes; genus Oceanodroma; species Oceanodroma leucorhoa. The sequence goes on along the minus strand of JASVER010000041.1, from coordinate 6,211,179 downwards.
CAGTTTTACAGATCTCATTTCTGTCTGGCAGGTTTCAGGCTGCCCAGGGAGAAATTTGGCCAGTGGCTTGTTAGTGCAGAGGACATTTTCCAAGTGGGATGAAGCCAAGTTATCGTGAACTTTACTAAAGGAGGATGGAGCACATTGGCTGTAGGCTGGAGACGTCTTTCCAAAGGTGAAATCAAAATCCTGAGCACGCAAAAGAGAAAATGTTGCAACAGACAGCGTGAGACCTAGACACGAATGCTTGGTCAGGCCACCAGTTTGTTGGTGGCACTTTGTGCCAGGACGAGGGAGGCTCATGCACATTTTTTTTGCTTCTGTTTCTCATCGAGTTGGCCGGGTAGAATCTCTGCAAGATGCAAGTGGTGGGAGGGGGCTCGGGTAGCTGCTCGTCATTTTGGAGGCTGACCCTGCTGGGATGGGATGGGAACCAGAAGCAACGGTCCAGGGCTGGCAGTGGCTGAGTAAGGATCTGACTCAGAGACCTCCAAAGCCAGGTCTCCGGTGAGCGACAGCCTGCCCAGCAGGTTAGGAGCAGCTCCAAAGGGAGCCATGCTCAGCTCGTCATTCCTGAAAGAGCGGGCAGCGCAACCTTACCTCCTTTCTGCATTTTTGTAGGCAGGTAATTTCACTTCCTCATGGCGATAACACAGTGTACTTCCTTAATTTTCCAGTTTACTGCTATAAATTGACAATGAATGTATTAGTGGTGGGTTGACCCTGGCTGGATGGTAGGTGCCCACCAAAGCCACTTTATCACTCTCCCTTCTAAGCTGGTCAGGGGAGAGAAAATATAGCAAAATGCTGTGGGTCAGGATAGGGACAGGGAGATCACTCAGCAGTTACCTTCATGGGCAAAACAGACTTGACTTGGGGAAATTAGTTTAATTTTATTACCATTCAAAATCAGAGTAGGGTAATGAGAAATAAAAACTAAATCTTAAAACACCTTCCCCCCACCCCTCCCTTCTTTCTGGGCTCAACTTCACTCCCAAATTCTCTACCTCCTCCCCCCGAGCGGTGCAGGGGGACAGGGAATGGGGGTTGCAGTCAGTTCATCACACTTTGTCTCTGCTGCTCCTTCCTCCTCAGGGGGATGACTCCTCACATTCTTCCCCTGCTCCAGAGTGGAGTCCCTCCCACGGGAGATAGTCCTCCACGAACTGTTCCAATGAGGCTCCTTCCCACGGGCTGGAGTTCTTCATGAACTGCTCCAGCGTGGGTCCCTTCCACAGGGTGCAGTCCGTCAYGAACAGACTGCTCCAGCGTGTGTCCCCCACGGGGTCACAAGTCCTGCCAGCAAACCTGCTCCAACCTGGGCTCCTCTCTCCATGGGGCCACAGGTCCTGCCAGGAGCCTGCTCCGGTGTGGGCTCTCCATGGGGTGACAGCCTCCTTTGGGCATCCACCTCCTCTGGCGTGGAGTCCTCCATGGGCTGCAGGTGGATATCTGCTCCACCYTGGACCTCCATTGGCTGCAGGGCCACAGCCTGCCTCACCATGGTCTTCACCACGGGCTGCAGGGGAATCTCTGCTCCGGCACCTGGAGCCYCTCCTCCCCCTCCTCCTCCACTGACCTGGGTGTCTGCAGAGTTGTTTCTCTCACATAGTCTCACTCCTCTCTCCGGCTGCTGTTTCACAGCAGGTTTTTTTCCCCCTTGCTAAATATGTTATCCCAGAGGCGCTACCACCGTGGCTGACGGGCTCGGCCTTGGCCAGCGGCAGGTTTGCCTTGGAGCCAGCTGGCATTGGTTCTGTCGGACATAGGGGAAGCTTCTAGCAGCTTCTCACAGAAGCCACCCCTGTAGCCCCACTGCTACCAAAACCTTGCCATGCAAACCCAACATAGTATTATATTTTTCTTTGACCATTAGATGAAAAATACGTTGTGTGTATTAATCACTACAGGAAAAACTGCTTGTGCCCTCTCCTGAGCACCAACACATGCTGTAATCTCCACAACCAGAGCTGTACACATCCATGCATGAATTGTGTGAGAAATTCTGAGGTCTGAGCACCAAGGGGCAAGCAGAAACTATGTGCGCAAACTGTCACTGGAAGCAGTGTGTGTTATACACAAGCCTGCACACACAATAATTGAAATATTTGTAACAATAAAAAAGAATTCAACATTAAGCTAGAAGCAGAACAAAACCCCCAAATTTTCTTAGTCTGGGATAACACAGATTTGGAGTTTGAATTAATTCACAATCCTTCATTAAATTCTTGATGAATGTGCTCTAGGGTAGCCCAGAACAAGAATTTGAACTCATATTGCTAAAAAAAAAAGAAAAGAAGAAACAGTTGTACATTTTTTGACCTTCTGGCTGCAAGTTAAATGTTGTGTATATCTCAGAGCCCTGCAGGTCTGTCTTATTTAATAAGCCAACAAACAAACTAAAATGCAGGTCTTTGGAAAAATGTGAACTTCCCCATTCAGCTCCACAACTGTTCATTATTACTGGTGTGCTGTTGTGAGAGCTATTAATGACCTGTTGAATTAAGTTACCTAATACTTCAAAGATAATATATTTAAGGATTCTTTTAAGAGGTTCTGACATCTTTACTACTTTCAAAAGACCTTGGAAGCCTGTGGGTGAAAGACCTACCTCTCATTTGTTGCATGATATTCCTTTCAGGAGTTGTAAAGAAAAAACCTGCTGCAATTCACTATTACCCCCACTCTCACTTGTGTTCTCAGAGAAATAATAAGATAGATGGCTGTGAAAGCACTGAACAAAGGAGGAGAAACAGTSACCACATTTGGATCATGTCCTGGGCCCTCATTCCTATGAATAACATTGTTGAGAATGTAATGGGAATGAGCCAAGAGGATTCAACAGGACCGAAAGGGAATGTTATAGAAAGGCTTCTGAGACACTTGCACTGTATTTTAATGCTGAGATACAGAGAATTCTGAAAATCTCCAATAGCATTTGCTAAGAAATTATATGTGTGATCTAAGAATGATTATGGTTAGTTAAACAGTACTTCTGGAAAATTATTGCTTCCAGTTACATTCTCCAGGGCACTTTATAACTGAGAAGCAGTCCCAGCATCCCCTCCGAAGGTCAAATCTGCTCACTGAACCTCAGATAGGGCCATATTTATATACGCTTGTAAGGTATAAAAAAGACATTTCTCCATCTGCTTGGTCAGGCTGAGGACACAAAGGGAGGTATCGTGATGTTATGCTGATCAAGACAACAGCATGCCTGAAAATTAGCAGTGTCTGGGATTCTGTCTGGTGTTCTAGGGTATATTTAAGCTCTGTGTACTATTTTCACATGCAATTTTATATATTTGAAGGCTATAATTAAATTTAAAAATAATGAAAAACTTATTTGAATTCAAATTAGATAGAGACCATGCCTCAGCCTTGAGCCTTTTCTTCCTGAATTTTCCTGCTTCTGGGTTTTTGTTGTTGTTGTTGCTGCTGTTTTAAAGAAAGAACAGAAAGACAGTGGAAAAACTCTACATCTGTGTTTTAATGGTAGCTTTTGGATTTCAAAAGGATTTGGATGAGACAATGATGGTGTCAGAGATGTGATGTCAGAGGCACAGGGAAAAAGATTTTAACATTTTCCTGCTTTAAAGGATGTCTCTGTGGAAAAGAGGACCCTCTAGTTGGGCAGGTGCCCAAGAGGTGGGAGAAAGAATCTGACTCCTGACTCTGCCCCAGACTCCCAAYTTGAGCTTGGGTGCGTCACTCAGAGCAGGAGCCCAGAACTTAGCTGAAGCCATCCTCCAGGTAGGTATCTCAGCCAAGCTAATTATTTAGGTCTCCCCTAGCATTCAGGCAGACAGACAGGCATCACCGGAGTACAATTCAACCTATTTTAGGATAGTTGTCCAAGAAAGGAGGAATGAATCATGCCCTGGAGGTACCTGTCTTTCTTCATCGACTGTAGGGAGAGTCTAGATAACTAGCTCTGATTAGATGCCTGATTTGGGGGATAGGTGAAGTGAGGTGAGCTCTATCCCACCATTAGCCTTTCTGCACCTCCATCAGTATGTCTGTGAAACAGGCCTGGACTCTTCCTGCAGGAACACGTCCAGGAGAAGGGCTGAAAATGTTAGATGTGGCAGTCACCAAGGCCACATGAGCCTCTGAGAGGGCTCTGGTGGGAGACACCTCTGATACTTAAAATGGGGAACACCTTTTTAACGAATGAAGATGTCCCAGGTGGAAGGAGCTTTCAAAGTGCAATGACTGTCTCTGGAGGAGGTGTCTATTGGAAATGTATCTCGCACACACAAAGAGAAATGTCTCAGCCTTTGCACACAGCATCCATATTTTTGTTTGGCAGGCGACTACTGCATTAGAAATAGAAAATATCTGAAGTAGCTTAACAAATGGCCTTCTGAGAAGGAAAGAGACCATATTCTGGAAATGGGTGAGGGGAGAAACAACTAACCGCTCAAAAATGTTCAGCTTGTAGTGGYCTGCAGGGAAGAGTTTAACAAGGGTCCCACAACCAGGAGGCGAGGCAAAAGAAATGCCAAGGAGAAAAGTTCATCACTAGTAAATAAGGAGGAGAAGACACATCTCTGTGTTAAAAGGGGCTGTGCTGCAAAGGATGCTTCTGTCGCAGTCACCCATGACAAGATATATTTGTCAAGTGACCCCATCCTCCTGCACACTGCCACCATGTTGGAGATGCGGTCACACRAACTTTCGTACTTCTATGCAGGTGATAGAAGATCTGAACTCTCAGGACATCCCTGGTACTGCTGTGGACCTTGGACTCCCTTGTAATGAGCACAGCCAAAGTGTGGTAGGAACCAACCCTCCTTTCTTGTAATTGGGAGATGGAAATTGCCCAGGTGGCATAGCTGGCCAGGGAGTAATGTGGAAACAGGCTTCCGGGTCTTTTGATTCCCAGTCCATATACTCATGTTGGAAAACAGAATATTGCTTCTGCTTAATGTCGACGCATGTTTTCACTGCAAACTATGGATCCAAGTTCTGGTGTAAAGTATTCTGAAATAAGAAAGATCTGTAAAATGCCAGCATGAATTAGTGCTTCTCTTGCTCAGGCTAAGACATGGATATTGAAGGGTGGTTTAATGGCTCACCTGTTCTGCATATCTTTTTCGCCAGGTTAGCAGGAATCAGTTTTAAACCCTACAGTGGAAGTGCATAGTTCACATTCGGTTCCAGCGAATGGTGCAAGACAAGGCCCATGCTAGCTGTAGCAGTTATGTAGCAACAACTATGATATTTCTGTCTACCTTGCTTCTAAAAGACAGTGAATCTGTACAGTTGGACTCCATTTGTAAAGTTTTACAAGGCATTGGGCACTTTTGTTGCAACAGACTCCATGCCAGCATGCAACTTGTTCACTTTATGTTCTGAACATAACATTGCCCACATGAGCGTCACAGTTGGCGGCCAGCAGCAGCTGTTTTTCTTTATTCACCAGCTGGCATACTGAATGCACTCAGCTGTAATTCACTTTTTCATTCCCAGCCGTGAATACTGATATCGCTTTAGAAACTGAGTTTGTGTTCAGAGTGCTAATTTTTACTAGACCTTGCAGGAGGAGGGGAAAGAAATACCATTTATTTCAGGACTAGTCCTATGTGAAGCTGCCTTTTGCAAGAAAATTACAGAAACAGTTTATGTCTACTTTCATATAATGTATGTAAGGCTATGCTGTAAGGGCTTTGAAATTATCTGTAAACTTGTCACTCCTCGGTGCAATTTAATAAAAACACAAAGTATGGGGAAAAGTTCTGCCAGAATAATTGTTACAGTATCTGACAAATTATGTCAACATAGGTCACATTTTTGCGAGCTCTTTCCTATCTTATTCGCTTTTTTCTTTTGCCTTCTTCTCTTACCCCACTGCTCCTCCATTTTTCATTGACACTTTAATCTTACTGATGCCAGGGCTGACATATGATGCTTCTCAGTGCCACCATTGCTCATACACTTGCTTTTCTGCTACAGTGATTTTATGTGCTCCCAACATGTGTTAAACTCATGCTCTTGGCATATCAGTGCCAGCAGGAGTCTGAAAGAACAATGTTTCAAAAAAGACATTTCAAGCCACCAAGAGACCTAAATACTTGGAGTTTTAGGCAAAACCTTCAGGTCAAAGATGAACATTGCATGTTGAAAAGATGAACATTGCATTTAGAGTCTCTACAATGCAAAAAGTTTCTGTTTGCTTGATTGCAGGTTTCTGGCTTTCCATTGGAAGCCTGTAGAGTTGACATATGTGCACACTTTGCTTAGAGCTGCCCTGTATTCATGCCACAGTTGGAACTTAGATCCCGTGACTTGGCAGACAGGAGTGGCATGTGGTTTTCCAGAGAAGGGGGAGAGGATTTTACCCTCACCCAAAACCAGGCTCCAGGCAAAGAGTAGTCCAAACTCCATACAGCAATAGGAAGGGGAACAACCAAGATGGCAAAGGAAAAGCCATGTGCATTCTTGGTTTTGTTTGCTGAATATTCATTAAACACAGTTCTCACAATACAACTTCTAGTTCCAAGATGGAAAAATAACAAAGAGAAAAGTCATATTCAAATACTTCAAATAAGCTCTATGCAAAATTTTGTGTTTCAAATATGAAATGGCTAAATAAGAGACCTGTTAAACTGTAGTGTAGTCATTGCTCAGAACTAAGATGGGAAGGCACTAGGATTCCATTAAAATTACTGATTTGTCCTTGTGAATCTGAAAAGAGTGCAACACGCAAATGATAATATTAAGCAACTTTATGCCAACAGAGATTTCTGAAAAAGTGTCTGCTGTGTATATGCCCCTGCCCAAGATAATTTAGGCCTATCTGATAGCATGAGAGAATTTAGATATGAGGATATAAATTCATTTCCTCTTGTAATACCGGGAGGGATTACAAGAATTACAGCAGGCACTATATGTTTCAGGACATTGTCTGTCTGTGTTAAAAAGATGCTGACTCAAAGAAGGACAACATTGTTTTCTTTCCTTTTTTTTAACTTGAGTCTCTCCAGATGGACCAGGTTATTTCACATACAGCTTCTTTCTCAGAGGAACTAGTTTCTAATGAACTGAGGTGAACCGATCCTGCTCACAGCCTGAAGCAAGATTAGCCAATCCAGATCACAGGGAAGTGCCATATGATCTTCCTTATGTGTCACGTCTCATATTCTGCATCTTGGTGAACTGTGTTCAAACCTGAAAGATAAAGTGAGTTGTAGCCTGCAGCTGCTAATGAGTAGCCAGAGCAAGCAAAGCACATCTGTGAGATTTCCAGCCATGGAGGCTTTGCAGGAATAAATGGAGGCTCCCTTTCACCTGTGTGTGGTCCTGGAGAGGATTCAGGCTCAAACCAGGGAACAGGTAGAGTTTCCCTGCCATGCAGGTCATGGCACAGGTAGCAGTGAATTTCTCCAGTCTGATAACGGCAGATAGACAAACTACAGCTGCAATCCTCAAAGAAACTAGTGTATACCAATATTTCACTTCTCCTGACTTTCCTTCCCTATCATTGCCCACCACTCCTTCTCCATGATCTCCTTTGAAAGTCTCAGACACTGTGACTGAGAATAAAAAGGATGTACGTTGTCTAAATGTCATTAGCTGTTACCCTGCCAATCAATAGACTACACCTAACAGCAGTCAAGAYGCAGATTTGGTTATAACGAATGTACAGAATCTTCATCCCTCCTTAAACTAAGCCGGACCTACCCCTTTACCTATACACACAGCTTTCGTCTCACCAACCTAAGCAAAAGGTGTAAAGCAGGGCAGCCACAGAGAGCCTGATGAGAGCAGGAAGGGCTTTCCCTGGGGTCAGCTTCCCTCCCAGGAAAGCTACAGAGCAGCACAAACTGTCAGAGAGACCAGGAGGTGAGTGTGTCAGGACAGCCGATGGAGAAGTGACATGGATTCATGGAAGTACTGAGCATACTGGTTACTTAGGGATTCTTACACATTGTCAATGGTCTTTTTTCTCTTTAAACATGCATGGAGGAGGACATACAGATAAGCAAACACACAAGCTGACCRAACGCACAATTATTATTTTTAGAGTTTCCTGTTGCTGCATACAACTGCAAGTCAGATTTCTTCTGCTTCTGCAGTACTTGAAATTATCTAATGAGACCAGAACTGATTTCTGTGCCAAAACTGGTACAGTTTTGTTCACACATTGAGATGCTTTTAATAAGTGAATCCCATTTTACTCCAGTTCTTTAAAAGGCAGAACTGCACACACAGAGACACAGAGGGACTGGAGTGGGTCTCAAGACGTCATTTAGTCATTCCCTCCAGCACAACAGGCAGAAGCAATCACACTTGCATCATTTCTGACAGATGTTTGTCTAACCTGTTCTTGGAAAGTTCTTACAGATGGGACCTCATGACCTTCCTAGGCAATGCAGTGCCCTACTTCCCTCTTCTTACAGGTAGAGAAAAGAAGGTACTGCTCTCAACCTAAACCTCCTTGGTTGCAGTTTAAGCCTTTCACTTCCTGTGCTTTTTCTGAGGGATGTGGAGAATGGTTTATTAGTGACTGCTGTGCAGTAACCTTTTATAGAGTAGTTGGAGACAGTAATCTTGTGTTATATGCAGCCTAAAGCATCTCTACATGAATCTTTAACACTATATTTATTCCTAGTGATGACCTCCTTTCTTATTTTCGTATCTAACATAGGCAATTTACAGAATGGTACTCATAAAAAGTATAGAAAATGTGCAGTGGGAAATTTATCAAGCACCTATACCAGGAGATGTCCTTGACATAGGTCTGTCCCCTGCTACCTACCTATGTAGAGGTTGGACTGGAAAATTCCTTAAGAAACACTTGGCCATGAGAAGGGTGAGGCTTGTCTGCTGCTTTAGCAGTAGAGGATTCCTGAAAGACCAGTTCTTTGACTCAACAAGTCAGATTATAATTATATTGCTGCTCGGGCTAATAATGTGTGCATATGTGAAGAATTCTGTTCATTATCAAAAGACACAATCATGATACTGATTATTACTTGGTTATTGTGCAATATACCATAAGGCATTTTATGGGAACTCCGGAGTGAATGGAGTGCATAAGACCTTTTGAAGAAACAATAGAAATGTGCAGCACAAAGAGATTTCTTTGGAGTTGTTAATAGRGAAGTCTGCTCCTTAAGTACAGCCAGACAAGTGGGGCCAAGCTCTCTTCACACCCTAAAAGTAAAGGGTTGAAGAGCCCTATAAGTATCCATTTTGTCCCTCATCTTGGAATTTGAGCCAGACTCCACAAAAGGAAAAGACAGTCGTAAAAACTAACCTGCTATTAGATGCAACTGGGAAATAGAGATGGCATGTAAACAGCAATAAAGCAGACCTGGGAAATGAGCTAAAAAAATCTACTCTAACTGGAAACATAAATCAAATGCAATGTAACAAAGGTTCCCTGCAAGAATTTGTTTATGGCTGCAGGCTCCAAAGAGCCAAAGCCAGTGTGTGGTTGGCYCGGGGATACTCCACAAAAGTTCGTCAGCCTGTTTCAGTGCCTTGCTAGGAGACTGGCCCCGAGACTCACATACTTGAATCTTTCCATTCAGGGGCAAGGATAACAGTGGAAAAGCAGTTCAGCATGTATGAGGAAGGCATAGATCACAGAAAGAAAGGAAGAAAAAGAAAGGTAAATGCATTCTGCTGAYGTTTTCTTCATTTCTTCTGAGTTTAAGAAAATAAAATGCTGACAGCAATGCCCACACCAGAGCTAAATGCAGCAGAGCTGTTCACCCACCAGAAAAACCTGTCTCAGCACTTGAGTCACCTTCCCTCCCCATTCTTGCACCACCAATCCCTATTCACACTTTTCTGGTATCCTTGAAAGCTTGGGATTTTTAATGGTCTGAAGTTCTGGCTATTCAGACTATTTGTAATTTTCTGCAATTTTGAGCTAGGCTCCATAAAACTCAACCAAAACAGTAGAGGAAAGACCTGAAAACCCAGCTCAGCCAGCCCCAGGCCTTCTGCTGATCTCAGCTGCGGTAGTGCTGCTATCCAGCTATCCCCTTTTGGCTAAGGTGGTACTTTGTAGATGTTGTGGAACTTCCAAGACTGCTCAAACTCTGGTTTTGGAGAAAGAGTAAAAAACCTGTTTCTTTATTGACCCCCCAAATAACCAGTGACCTTGAAGTATGCAGCTGCTGAGAAGAACAAGACTCTTTTGTTTGTATGGAGAACAAAGGATTTGGTACAAGTGTCCCTCATCAGCATTTGCCCCTGGGAATAACTAGTCATTGCTGTGTACTTCTGCCATCTTTATGTAGGAAAGGAGATGACCAGTGCAGGGGACAGTGGGAGAAAGAGGAAAAACCCCATCCCACCAGGGCAAGGGAACCTGAAAAAGGAAAGCCGTGGGAGAGGTCGGACCTTTAAAGGAGCCACACTGGTGGGAAAAAAAAGCACACAGGAAATGAACATTGAATACATTTTGAAAGTGGAAATACCTCACTTTTCTTCTGTGGCAATCATGTCTGTGTAAACCACAGACAAATAATAGGTTCAGAGCAGAAAGTGACAAGTTGCCTTTTATTGGTGGCTTCCAGTTGTGATCATGGTATAAGAGAGCACAAATTCCAGGTGAAARTGGAAAAAACCCAACAGATGAACTAACGGGTTTGTCCTGGTTGAACTAGAGCATCTGGTCAGGTGCTGCCCAATGACACGAATCCATATCAGCATGCAGAGGCATGCACAGACGTACCCACAACAGTGCTTTGCCAATCCTAATCAGTTTATTCAGCTGCAGTTGCTGCTGTTTTCTGCCTCTCCAGTCTCTTACTGCAGTCAAAGCTGAGGTTGGGAATAAAAGGCAAAGGTTTTTATGTCTCCAGATTAACTTGCATTTCTCTGTAGAAAAGAATGCTCACAATAACGCAGGATAAAACCCAGCCCTCTGAAGGAGAGGCTAAACCAACCAATATTCCCTTGAAATCTCCATGGCAAAGTCTATGCGTCTTTGACAGCGTCTTGTGAAGTTCACAGTTTTCTATTCATCAACTTATTTCAAATGAATTAATCCTATATTTGCAGAGAAGGGAGCTTTCTCCATGTCGCTCTGCGGCCAAGGGAGGCGGACCCGTCACAGCCCTCACAACTTGCGGGTTTATCCTCTAGTTCTAAGAATACTTGTGTCTCTCCTTTGGCTCTGCAGCATCTAAAGACATCTTTTAAAGAACAGATATGCTATTTCACCAGAGGATATATTGTCTCAAGAGTGTACTCTGCACATTTTGCAAACTTCAGCTGCAAATGCTTTTTTACATCTTAGCACAGCAGTAATTCATATAAAAATTTAAAATCATTTCCTTGTTTATGGCTAAATGGGTGGGACACAGGGAATCAAAGAGCTTTAAAATCAAGTGATCATTTGGGCACTAATAGTGGGTGCAGCATGGGAGATCTCTGGTGGTTTGGTTGATACAGAGGATTCCCTATCCTCTCTCCACCCAGCAGAACACAGCAACTTAAGGGACAGGGGGAAATGGTGACAAGTTCCTGCCCAGGGCAGAAGGCACATCTCCACGGCTACCCCACCTTCCCTGGTGCCCTTGCATAATAGGTACGAGGCTCTGCAACTGGAACCGAACAATGATGGGGACGATGGTTTATCTAGGTGTCGCCAAGGTTAAGTCAGCCTACACCCTGTGTCAAAACCATCTTAAAAAAGATGGGTCATTATCATAGGAGATTCTCTTCTGAGGGGAACAGAAGGCCCAATATGCCAACCAGACCCACTTCTTAGGGAAGCCTGCTGCCTCCCTGGGGTCCAGGTTAAAGATGTGAAGAGAAAGCTTTCTACCCTGGTATGGCCCTCAGATTATTATCCATTATTGATTTTTAATGTAGGCAGCAATGAAGTTGCAATAAGAAGTCCAAGGGCAATCAAGAGAGACTTCAGGGCCTTGGGATGACTGGTTAAGGGATCAGGAGCACAAGCAGTGTTCTCTTCTACCCTTCCAGTTGCAGGGAATGATGAGGGAAGAAACAGGAAGATCCAGCAGATCAATACCTGGCTCTGAGACTGGTGTCACTGGCAGAATTTACGGTTTTTTGAACATGAGTCAGTTTACACAACACCAGGCCTGCTGGCGACAGATGGGGTACACCTGTCTCAAAGGGGGAAAAGAATCTTTGCACAGGTGTTAGCAGGGCTCACCTTATACTAGGTTTGAAGGGGGAAAGGGATAAAACCAGGCTCGCTAGAGGTAAGCCTGGGGGAGGCAGGCCATTGTTTGAGGGACAGTGTGCTAGCGAGGTCCTTTGGTCTGCTCCATGATGCGCTGAGTACACTGAAGCACACTTGAAATGTCTTTATAATAATGTGCGCAGCATGAGGAATAAACAGGAGAAGCTAGAAGCTTTGGCCCAGTCCCAGACTTATGACATCATTGGCATAAGCAAAACCTGATGGGATGAGTCCTGTGACTGGGGTACAGTGATGGACAGTTATAGGCTTTTCAGAAGGGATAGGCAGGGCAGGCAGGGCAGGGGAGTGGCACTGTACGTAAGGGAGGGGTTGGATTGTATGATGCCTACAGCTGGTGATGACACAGTTGAGGACCTGAGCCCCACAGGGTTGAGGGTAAGGATGAAGGGGAAAGCAAATAAAGCAGATGTTGTTGTGGGAGTCTACTATCGATCACCCAGCCAGCATGACGACACAGATTAATTATTCTACAAGAAATTAAGGGATATCTCTAGGTCAACTAACCTTGTCCTTACRGGTGATTTTAACTTCCCAGACATCAACTGGGAATATCATACAGCAGACACAAAGAGGTCCAGGAAATTTCTGAAGCATGTTGAAGATTACTTCTTTGTGCAGTTACTAAGGGAGCCAACTAGGAAAGGTGGCCTCCTGGATTTGTTGTTTGTAAACAGAGAGGGACTCATGGGCGAAGTGGTGTTGGTGACTGTCTTGGTCACAGTGACCACGAAGTAGATGTTTCAAATCGTTGGCAATAGGAGAAAAACTGCCAGCAAAACTTCAACCCTGGATACAGGGAGAGCAGACTTTGGGCTGCTAAAAGAGCTAGCTAGGCAGGTCCCCTGGGAATCTGCTTTTTAAGGTATTGGGGTCCATGAATGCTGGTCACTTTTTAAGAGCCATCTCTTAAGAACGCAGGAGCAGGCAATTCCAAAGTGTCAGGCAAGTGGGGCAGAGGGCTGGCTTGGCTGAGCAGGGATCTTCTTCTAGAACTTATGTGGAAAAGGAAAGTGTACAGACATTGGAAGCAGGGACAGGCAACATGGGATGACTACAGAGACGCTGTTCATCAGTGTAGGGAGAAAATTCATTTGGCCAAAGCTCAATTAGAGATCAAGCTGGCCAGCATTGTGAAGGACAACAAAAAGGGCTTTTTAAAATATGTCAATATTCAAAGATAATATCAAAGATAACATTGGTTCATTGCTTGACCAGGTCAGTTGTCTCACAAATCGGGACGTAGACAAAGTGGAGATGTTTAATGYCTTCTTTGCCTCTGTCTTCAACACCAATGATGGGCCCTGGGACCCCCAGAGCCTTGTGTTGGAAGACCATGACTGGGGGACTCATAAACTCCCAGGAGACTCTGAAGTTGTTCAAGACTTGCTGCTCCAGCTGGATGCGCATAAATCTATGATGGGGCCCAATAGGGTTCATCCCAGGGTACTGAAAGAGCTGGCTCATGTTATTGTGGGTCCTCTCTCCAATATTCTTCAATGGTCTTGGGACTCTGGAGAGGTCCCAGTCAACTCAAAGCTGGCAAATGTTGTCCCAGTTTTCAAGAAGGGTAAGAAGGAAGACCCTGGCAATTACAGGCCTGTCAGTCTCACTTCAGTGCCTGGTAAAATTATGGAGAAGGTTATTCTCAGAGTTATTGAAAAACACTTGAGAGACGATGCAGTCATTGGTCATAGCCAGCACAGGTTCACGAGGGGAAAGTCCTGCTTAACCAACTTAATTCCCTTTTATGACAAGGTCACCCATCTAGTTGACCAAGGAAAGMCAGTAGAYGTGGTGGGTTTGGATTTTAGCAAAKATTTTGATACTGTCTCTCACAATATCCTACTGTTCAGAATGTCCAGCACACACCTAGACAAGTCCGTAATATTTTGGGTGAGCAATTGGCTACTGGGTCGGGCTCAAAGAGTTGTAGTAAATGGGGTTGCATCAGGTTGGYGRCCAGTCACYAGTGCGGTTCCCCAGGGCTCGATTCTAGAGCCAGTGCTCTTAAATGTTTTTATAAATGATGCGGACGCAGGAATCGAACGTACATTAAGTAAGTTTGCCGATGATA